>JAVYIG010009203.1:0-80642 GCA_035222895.1 Strongylocentrotus droebachiensis | reverse complement strand
AACATAGCTTTGCACTTGTTTATTTGTATTACTAGCTGTTATGTATGTACTACTCTGTTATCTTGATGTAAACGTGAAATTATGCACGACATACTGTTAACTTATTTGTTTTTTAATTGTACGTATAGGAAGAAATAACAGCTATATGCTCTCTCAATCAATCAATCAATCAATCAATCACTTGTAAGTTTTGTATGAAATCTCGTTATGTGATAAATTATCGCATCAGATTGTGTACATGCGTGCGTATCGTGAATATTTATGACTTGCGCATGACGCAGGTTCCTATTGAGCCAATCAAATGCAGCGATAGGATGGCAAGGTTATGTTTAAAAAAAAACGCGTCCGGCATTATGTATTTTTAATCACATAGTACGATGGACGGAGGGGCATCGGTATTAGTCAAAAATCGGAATGTGAATTTACCAAGCTACTGGTTAGGGGGGGGGGGGGGGCTAAAATGGCTACTCCCCCCCCCCCTCCTCTCATTCCTTTCTACCTTCACCCGCCTTTGATCTCTGTTTATGTTTTCTTCATTATTCCGACCATTTTTGGTGGTATTTCGAAGTTTCGTTTATCCGAATGTTCATTATTCCGAAAGTGAATTAGGGTTCATTAATTTGAAGGTTGAATTAATTTTTTCGAAGAAAAGAAACACGATAGACTTTCAGGGTTCTTCGTAATTTTCGGAATTATGAACCTTCGGAATTATGCACCCTATTCAATTTTCGGAATTACAAAACTTAGGAATTAATGTATGCATACCTTTCTTTACAACCTGAAAGCTTGCCCGATGCCTGCCCCACATAGCAACAAGTAATATATCGTCGGTGGGATGACAAAACCTCGTATCTCAAAAATCATGAATTTTCAGGAGAGCGAAAAAACTTTCCTGTCTCAACAAATTTAGTGCTGTGACACCGTCCTTTCTTTTTAAAACTGGAATATTTATACAATTTTTAATGTCATTGTTGAAATACAGTAAAATAATTGTTTTTATATTTGAAAGTGAGTTACGAGGTTTTTGCTTTTATCTACATTGAGATACGAGTTTTTAGTTGTTATTCAAATTGAGATACAAGTTCTTACTTTCAACTCTGAATGAGTTACGAGGTTTTGGTTGAATAAGTTACGAAGATTTGAATACAATAACTTCGGTACTGTTAGGCCGTGTGTGAGTTACGAGGAAAAGAATTACGTATCTTATGTTACAAGGTTTTGTCAGTGCAGCTTCAAAGGGGGTTAAAGTTACGAGGTTTAGTTTAAGGGTGTTTGTGTGGATTTGTGAAAAACCGAGACAGAAGGCGTTCCATGGATTTATCAGGTGGTGTCGTAGGCCATTAGCTACAAAATTATGCCCCCCCAAAAAAAAAAAAAAAAAAAAAATCAAAATCTCAAAAATTGAGATACGAGGTTTTGTCACCCCACCGACGATATGTATAATATATATGAATACTTGATTCCAAGTTGTGCAGTTCATTCATTAATAACAGGTTAATGGAATAACTCGTCACTAGGTCCCCAGGGAAAAAGCATTCATAAAATGTGAATATGTTAGTAAACCTGTCTATAGGTCAATGGAATATGCCATTTCCGTAATGTAACCAAATTTAATCCATAAGTCTTTGTGAAGTGCCTCAATACAATTTATTTCATTCACCCGATAAGAATAATAACATTTCAATAGTCAGAACGCAAACTGCATATAGTAAGTGTTGCTAGGTAGGTCAAGTCCTAATGTGTTTTTTGAGGCACTGCACAAAGACTTATGTATTACATTTGGTTACATTACGAAAATGGCCTATTTATGAACCATCTGAAAACGATCTGACCTCTCCTCCCAGTGCTCCCGTAACTATGGTACTGGAAGAATAAATTGCAGATTTATACTAGACCTGTGTAATGTATTTCAATTCATGCATGTTTCTCTCCAGAACTTAAGGTATTTAACTATGTTAATCCATCTGCTATCCAGAATGGCATTTTTGTCTCGCCTGCGTAGGAGAAAAGCGAGACATAGGCGCCGCTTTTCCGGTGACGGCGTCAACATCAAAAACTTAACCTAAGATTAAGTTTTTGAATTTTTGATATAATTTTGAAAGTTTAAGTTCTTAGTCAATGAAACTTGGACTATAGGGTAATCAAGTATCCCCAATCATGTGAGTACAATTTAGGTCACTAAGTTAAGGTCAAAGTTTATTTTAGGTCAACAAACTTAGACTTTTTTGTGGCATCAACATCAAGATTTTGAATTTTTAGCATATTTTCAAAAGTGTTTGTTCAAATTCCATGAAACTTGTACCCAAGGATTATCAAGTATCACAAATCATATGACACAAATTGCAGGTCACAAGGTCTAAGGTCAGTTTAGGTCAGTAGACTTGGATCATGTTATTCACAACTTAATATGAGATTAAATGAATCAATTTTTGTTATTTGTTCATGATTCTTAGTCAATATTCACTTCAAAATGCTGATTATATTCGGAGGATTTCACTTTTAGGGGCCTGCGAATGGGCCACCCTGCCTATAAATAATGTTCCAACCTCAATTTTTCATCATATCGAATTGCGTAATGCAATTTTTCATCATATCGAGTTGCGTAATGCAGGCGAGACCGCCGAGAGCGTTTCCCTTGTTATAGATAGAATCCACTTTTAATTGCATACATGAACTTTTGCTCTGTCTGGCAAGCCTGCATGTGGTAAACTTTTTAGTTGTCAATGATAACCTTTATGGAAGAAATATGCATATAACTAGTGACATGTCTATTATGATTATGTAATACTTACCAGGCTCGGCTAGAGAAGGCGTGGCAAGAACAGAAATAAGCGTAACGAATATTATCATAGGATTCATGCTGTTAACCACAAGATACGTATACATATATGTTTCCATATACGTGCAATAAATTAGCAGCTACACGCCACGAACACGTCAAACAGTGTGCGGTGGATAACAAATTGAATGTGATCACAATTTACATGCTAAAGTCCCCGGGGAGCCTCGCTGGCGTAGGCGAACGAGCCAGGGGCAAGGGGGGTGACCCCCTCCCCAGCGACGAAAATCTATATTTTGAAGTTACCAATATTCGTTTTACTACCTCCACGAGGTTGTCTTTTTGCCCTATTATGTTTTAATTTGGAAATTGAATTATTACAATTCTTATTCAGGAAATATAATAATAATGAAATGATGTTTTCATATAGTGCAGTTATATCCATAATGGTTCAAAAATGCCTTCATACAAAAATATTGTGCACATTTAAACAGAGACAATTAATTAACGAACTGATTAGAAGTATACACTTGTTTACTTACTGAATGCATTTATAACCAGAAAGCGAGGATTGAGGATTACAACTCCAATTAGGCCTCTATGAAATAAGAAATCAAGACATCTTTAATGCAAAAAAAATAATAAAAAATAGAATGAAGCAAACTAATTTCAAAATACATACAACTGAATGAAAAGAAATTATATGAAATCATGAAGATTGAATTAAAGCCCCACTGCACTACTTATAGCTACTTGCGCCCTCTATACAGTTAAAAAATGCCTAAGCGATAGGCATTAGGGGGTAATCTAATACACCCTTTCACGTTAACAAGAGTGCGCATGCGCCGACATGGGTGCCATTTTCAATACACCAGTTTACAGTTGTATCAGTGCGCATGAGCAGACAGTTGACCTCGGGTCATTGGCCCCGGAACAGGGCCAAATTGGCCCTGTTCCGGGGCAATAACCTCTGACCTCTGGTATTTATGCGTAAATTAAGATTGCGCCCATGCAAATGATGATATGCGCGCACAATTAACGCAGCGCGCAGGCAGTGATATCATCATAATTTGCATGGGCGCAATCTTAATTTACGCATAAATACATGACCTCTAGGTCATTGGCCTTGTTTGAAATGGCGCACACAACTGTAAACTGGTGTATTGCGAGTGAATATTGAGAGTAACTTTTATTTTATGCAGCATGCAAAGCGCATGTGTCGACAAGATGTAAGCGCGCGCAGCGCAGGCAGTAGCGCAACCTTTGGGCGCAACAATACATGCGCGTCTGAAAACATTGATGACGCGCGCAATGTTTACTCGCAAATCAAAATGTAAAATGGCTACCTTAAAGGCTTATGCCATCCAAATACAAGTTTATTCCTGCTGATGTGTAGTCCTGCATACATGTAAACTTCTAAATATGTTTCATAGATTTTTAAATATTGTTTTAAATATTTTTTTCTTCAAACTTTTTTCCCAAAACCTCCAGATCTCATTCCCCTTGTGACATCATCTGCCAGTCATCTATGAGCTAACTTGGGAAAGTGCCAAGTGGTATGTAAGTTTGCCAAAGTTGACCACCTGTTACAATACAACAAACAATAGCAACATATACGTTGTTATGTTAGACATGTCAGACTAATCAGTCGGCTAAATTAATATTCTACAATAGACAATGGCATGTGATTTCCCCCAGCTCAACACACGCTCATAATAGAATTGCATGCTTTCATACTTGTACAATATATCATCATTGCCTTTGTCTTCCTGGTGTGCTACAGCATGACAGACATAGCAACTTTTATGTTGTTATTGTATTGTGTATTGTAACAGGTGGTCAACTTTGGCAAAGTTACGTACCACTTTCTCAAGTTAGCTCGTTGATAACTGACACATGATGTCACAAGAGGAATGAAATCTGGAGGATTTGTAGGGTGGAGCTTAGCAAATTTGTAAACAAAATATTTAAAAAAATATTTTTTTAAATATCTATGAAACACATTCAAAAGTTTACATATCAACGTACACACCAATAGGAATAAACTTGTATTTGGATGACATAGGCCCTTTAACCGTGAAGGGGTGTATTGATAGTCAGTTGTGTTGTATGTCGATCTCGTTGTTGTGACTGAGGAATTCTCTTTACAAGTATTAAAAGGGGTGATCAAAACCGGAAACATGTCATTTTACAAAGCTGTTGGCCCGAATTCACATAGGAGGTTTGTCGACAAACCAAGGTTTATGTACGTCATATGACGCATGAAAACCTAGGTTTGTCGACAAACCTCCTTTGTGAATTCGGGCCATTGCGTTTCATATCTGAACGCAATCTTGTCGTGCACGTACGTGTGGCAAACGACGTATGAAGCACGTACCGGTGGCTAATGAAAGGTTAATTGCCCAAAAAGAGCCAGAAACACAGACTAAATAGGGCAGTTTAACAAAGAGATACTACAGACTAGACATACTATAAATGTGAATTGATAACTAGATAACATATTTTTTATTCCGTATCTTTACAGAAGCTGTTCACTTCGCTTTGCTCCTAGACAAACAAATGACCTTGAACCATCTTGCACAGGTATGTCGAAAACATCTAGGCCTCAGTGTTTCTTAAGAGTGTTTTTATATCATTAACAAGCTATTATAGCTTGTTAATGATATAAAAACACTCTTAAGTAAATGTTATAAGCTAGGGAAATCGTGGCAGTTGATTGGCTGAGAGCGGATTTCTCAAATAACTCTTGCATGTGTAACGACCCTGATTTTCTCAGTTAATTGAACAAGAAAGAGTGGAAAATAAAATGAATAAAGAAATCAAAGATTGTATATGCACGTTGTCATGGAGCTACATACCCGTCGGTCTCAAGGGGGTGGGGGGGGGGGGGGGGGAGGGGGTTACAAACCTTCGGAAAGAAAAAAAGCAGTGCGGCCGAATTTATATGCCCATACATCACTTGCAATTGATAATCAGTGGGGGCGTGGCTTATATGATGATACACTTTGCAGGCAGCGAGGACGGTGACGCAGTCAAGTGACGTCATACTTCAGATGAGCGATGATTGGTCGTTGTTGGATCTGGACAGCATATGCCGGCAGACTGTTTCGGTAACGTGTGCAAAAGATACAACGAGATGGTTCGACACATTACTGAATGGTGCGTAAAGTATGACGTATTCGATATTGATAACATTGACAAAATGAGGAAACATTTTTATTTTCAATAATCAAACTTAGGTAATATTTAGTTTTGGAATTTGCTTAATTGTCTAATGAATAGTGATATCGCATAATGTAATAATGTCTAATAAATTGCAGTAATAGCATGAGGAAGCCTGGAAATAAAATGTGGAGGTGTCATGGTATATAGTGGTTCATTCACTTGACTCTCAATCCAAGAGTTGATGGTTCGAATCCCAGCCTTCCTTAGCCAATTAATCCACATCTCCCAGCAACCTGTGTAACGTGGAAATCAATGATGTTGCATCCCGTATTCAGTATTTTATCTTGGATCGTTTCGAAAGTCTGTAAGAATGACATTTACACGGGCAGACTGTTTCCATCTTTTTTTAAAAATCAGTGGATTAAAGCGGGGGTGCATTAGTTGTAGCTACTTGCGTCCTTTGTATAGCAATGCCTAAGCGGTACCCGTTGGTCCCCCATGATCCCCTTTTTCTTATGTTAATTGAGAGCTGATTTGATGGGATAACCACCTGTCAATGACCACGCAGGGAGGTCTAATCCCTCCTGGCCGAAGTTGTGCAGACAGGCTTTAACAACTTTAACCAAACCTATTTTCTTTTCTTCGATTGATACCCTCAAAGCGTGTGAAGAGTTTGAGAAGATTTTGGATGATGACGTCACTCTGAGTCGCTTCACTGATTGGTTGGATAAACTTACAAAAACCTTCACCGTTGAGGTAAGTCTCAAGCATTACGATTTACTTTTCAACATCGACTTAATACTATCCCCATATGCTGACAAACATGCCGCACACGCACACACACGCTCATCCACCACACGCTCACACATATACTGCACACCCACACACACAATACATACCCTCACACAGATACGATACACGGCCATATTGCATGCATAATACCCCTGTCGCTCGAACACACACGCACACCACACACGCTCACTCACACACACACACGCACACACACCCACGCACACACACAAATACACGCCTGCATATACGCACCCAAATACAACGATTTAGACAAATGAAATACCTTCTAGTTCTGATAACAACATCTTCAGAGGAATACATCATGAAAACGTGCAATATATAACTCGCTAATCTATTAAAGAACAAGCTTTTCACGCAGTTAATCAGCAGCTTGGAAAAACAGCTGGAATATATATATATATATATATATATATATATATATATATTTATGGCAAAACCAACATGTGAAAGGTGTGTCTCTTTTGCTGTTTTATTCAAGTAGGTAAATTAAAAACGATTCTGTATGTCATTTCATTTCATTTCATTTATTTCTCTTTCTACATATACATTTCAAATAAAGTACAAGTTGTTTTTTCAATGATACATAATAAATATCATAAAGATAAGTGGTCAATATAGAGTACTGGTAGAACTGAGAGAAATATGATGGGACCTACATGAAAGCAAGCTCGTGATCACTCCAATTCTTCATTGATTGATTTTTTTCGATTTAATTTCAGCATTTTCAACATATTATAAAGTAATATACAAACTAGGCTCATATATTATTACCAAAGGTCAAAATGCATAAATAATCATATCATAATATATATGGACTCAATATGTAAACCCTTCAACAACAAAAAGCAAACACATAGTGGACAAATCAGTTAAAATAGAAATATACAGGAGACCGCTATCTTAAGATGGACAATAACTTATGTCATAATTTCGATGGTTTACAAAAGCAGTTAAAATGATTACAGTATCATGATCAGATTGAATTCTGATATGATAGATCTTTTTACATTGTTCGCTCTAGAGGTCTACTGCCCTCACGGGTTTATTGGACGCAGTTGTTCAAACGATATCAGTTGCACTTCATAATCACGAAGTAGCATTTCTCAATTTATTTTAACTACCCATTGAAATACTATTTTAAATACAGAGGTTTAGCCTTTGGCCTCGAAATACTTTTCATAATACGAGATTAATTAACTAACGCTGGCGGTATTACGTATAGACGCAGCTGCCGAAGAGAGATAACATTCATTACAAAGCGTATTATGTCTCCATAACACCTGAGCCAACAGTTGCCTTAACGGGACCGTAGGTGAAGAAACAAAATAATGCGTTGAATATAATACTGCACAATACTATACTGTCAATTACGTATACAGTGCACATGATGACCCATAATTATCCTCCACAGATTATTGTAATTCAAATACATAACGAAGTCCTTTATCATGTCAGTCATCAGGTTATATCTAATTTCCTTGTCTCGGAATTGCCGAGAATGGTACGCCTATCTAATGTTGAAATGACGTTTGTAAGATGACTATGCTTTACTTTTTTTTTAATCCACGTATGCTCTCTTCCTAGTCATTGATGCTGTTTGGTTATGAAATAATTATTATTATCGAATCAAAATGCAAGCGTGAAAATACAGGTAAAATAAATGTTCATAATTATTGATTACACATTACGAAACACTAATACGAGAAAATAACATATTATTAGATTTGTAAATAAATTGACTTTCACTTTGTTCTTATATTTTTTAATGAGGATAATGAATATATAGTTTCACAATTATGCTAAATTCTTATTTATTTCTGTATCTTATTAATTACTATTCTATATAGTACTGCTCCCTCTTCTTCAGAACTATTTGTCTTGGCTGTAAGATCTATAGTATAAGATAACTTTAAATAATAACATTAAAATCGTCTGCACAATTGATCACGTCTATCAGTCTCTCACATTTTTTTTAATCAACTAATTTTGTCATCCTTTCATCTCCAGCCCAGTAATAATCAATCCAACAGAGTTGGCAAATTGACCCGGAAGTTCTTGTTAACCTGGTCAATATTCACGTCAAAGGTTATCCGGGACCTCACTATTGGCAGCGCTCCAAGTTTTGGTGGGTAACTTGCTTCAGACCATCACTTTTTTAAAACCAGGAAATGCATAATTCTTATTCCATAATCACAATTTCCATTTTCATTCGATGCACAACTGCCAATTTCACCAATTGCATAATTAAAATCTTTATCGTGATTTCAATCACAATCATGATCCATCATAATGATGAAAAGACAATTATCATGTAATTAAAATGTGCAATACGATCACAGATTTACGACGCATGAGCCATGTTTTACACGAATTGGACCCCACTCCAACCTTTGGAAATCAATGTTACTTCCCTCCCTACGAATGTGACGGCCCCCATACGCACACGAACACGCACACGCACACGTTAGAGCACATAAACCCGGATACCCATTGTTATGATTTACAAGTTTTATATGCTGCACGATAGCAAATCATTTGGAAAAATCAAATAAAGGCGATTTCAATAGCCTTAACCATTTACTGAAATGTGCAAACATAACAATGGGGTATTGCGAGATCCCAGCATGTTTTTTTTTAAAGGATATGGTCTACAAAGGGGTATTGACATTGCATGTCATTGATGATTCTTTGAAAGTCTTTGCGATCGTGTTTAATTTTTTTTTCATTACATCACCTTCATCTCTTTTGCTTATCTCCTGTCTTCCATTCTTGCCTCTCTTCCTTTTGGTATTAACATTTTTAGCTAGATCTAACACCAACAAAATTAATCATATGAGAATGGCTTGATTTTTGTGTAACAATTTATTTTTAGATATTGTATTCTGTACCATGTAACTACAGCGGTGGGTGTTAGTTAATAGATAGTATTCGTTTATTTTGTTTTAATGTGAATTTTTTTCTAATCTTGTATGAAACTCTAGTTGCAATTTTGTTTATCATGTCTATGAGAGGAATGATATCAGATTGAGATGTGGATGTCTGGCATGGAGTCATACGGAGATGTTTCAGGAAGGAGATCAGCGGGAACATCAGTTTCATTGGTGAAAGCCATCTTGAATTGATTGTTCAGTGTTTCAGCCTTGTCCTGGGGGCTAGTGATAGTATGCTCATCAGTTGTAGAGGGGTTGTGGTCTAGTAGATAAGTCATCCGACTGCAGATCACAAGGTTCGAGGTTCGAATCCCAGCCCGACACTAACAACATTTGGCAAAACGTTAATCTACATTTGCCACTCTCCACCCAGGTGTTAAATGGTTAGGCCTACGTGGTAGGATAGTGAGCGTCTGTAAAATGACGCTTGGATGGAATGCTCCCCATTGAGTGGACAATGTGCAAACATTGTGTGCGGGCAAGCCTGAATCCAATGACCGGGGTAATATTATGTTTAAATCGATTAGAGACATCGTTGATATATTAAGCGCTTCATGAAAACCGGAATATTTTATTGATGGTGCTTTTATGGTTATAAACACAACAATATAGTTTCTCAAATATATATTACGTATTTTTACAATGTGTGGCCAAAACAAATTTCCATATATTCTTGTGACTTTGGATGATACGCGACTAAATCTGGATTTCACTTGCTTCCGTCCAGGTTCGTTTCATATTCTTCAGCTGATGTTAGAGCAGTATCTCCTCTACAGGATCGACCTTATCATGTCTGATGCTAGGATGAATGCAACACTCACTATTCTGCGTAGAGACAGTTGCCAAGGTAATCGATATCTATAAAAAAAATACTAAAAATTGTAATTTTTTGAATTACAATTTAAAAAAATGAAAAAATTGTATTTGAAAAAAAAAAAAAAATTATGCAGGATATGAAACAAATATACCCTGCCTTTTTTCGACGAACTTGTTAAAACTATGGGCCTCGGTGACTCTAATAATACCATTTGATTCGGAGTTGCGCCCCTATTAGCAAATAGTACTATTGGAGTCACCTCTTGCGCATAGTTTTAACCAGAACCCCTCAAGACAGTGTATATTTGTATGATATTTATTATGTCTGTACTGCTTCACTGATTAATTCGCTGAAGTTCAAACTAACTACTACCGTCCCAATATTAATTAAGATATCACTAATTATATCTTGTAGCGCATCTGAACACACTCATAAAATAATTTCGATACCAGGATAATTTACCAATGAAAAAAGTACCTATAAGGAAGGGATAAACGTTGAGATAAGATGTGATTTAAATCTCTTTCTTTGTATTTTGTGTGGCAGACGATACATTGAAAGGAGTTGACGAGCCATTTCGATGGAGAAATGCGGCAGGTTTGACCAATAATCACACCCGAACATATCCATGGGGAACATCGTCCAATGAGAATCCTCGATACATGCAAGGATCTACCGATGCTCCTTCATTTAACGCTTTTCCTGATTGGTCGAGAGTACAGGATGGCGTTGGTTCTCACCGTTCAGAACACGCTACGTGGCGGCACGAGAATACATTGTTTACACATGCGCAGTTACCTCAGCAGTTTCTAGCGGCCACGTTTTAGGTATACGTACTTTCTTTGATGCTGTTGTCATAGAGGTAGACCTTTTGATAGTAGATCATGTTTTTTGTCCTTTTTTTTTTTCTTCTTCATTTTATCGAATTTTGTTAAATATGTGATTCTCATGATGTGTTTCAAAAAAATATACCAAACAAAAAATATTGATTATGACTTATGGGTAGTATAAGAAATAAGCCTCCGCATGAGATAGGGAAAAAGAAAAGAAAATATTTGATAGTCTAAGTGAAAACTATCAAACTCTCATTAGTAGCACTTCAACTGTACATGTACAGACCACCAGTGGCGTAGACAGGTTCGTACACCTGGGGGGGGGGGATGACTCAGGGGCGGATCTAGCTTTTTGCTAAGGGGGGGGGGTGACCAAAATAATGACGATGCGGAGCATCGTCCACGAGCCGCGAAGCGGCGAGCCGATTTTTTTTTGGGGTGTTTATTTGAACCCCGTAAGTGATGTTTTCCTGGCATCTATTAACACAATGGAGACCATAAAAAGCAGTGCATGATAACGTCTTTTTAAATCAAGTAACAGTTAAATACACAGTTATATCCAGAGTTATCATGTGTTTGGTTTAGTTACCAGATGAGTTGAATATCTTCTCACAATATTTGCACTTGAAAGGGTTTCTCTCCAGCGTGCGTTCTTTTTTCTTTCTTTTTTTCTTTTTTTTCTTTCTTTTTTTTTCCTTTTTTTTTGTTGTTTGTTTTTTGGGCCGCCCAAGGGGGGGTTTAAACCCCCTAACCCCCCCCCCCCCGTAGATCCGCGCCTGTTTAATCTTGTGGTTATCTTGTGGTTTCCAAACCACAAGATAACCACAAAATACTTGTAAGATTTTCTTTTTTTTACCGTCTGAATTGGCTTTCACCGTGTGAATGCGGCTAATAACAATAAACACAATTACAATAATGATGAGGATTATTATTATCATCATCATAATTATTATTATTATTAATATTATAATTGTTATCATTATTATTATTACTATTATTATCATCATTATGACTTATTAAGTAAGTAAATATCATTCCCCAAAACCTGGGGGGGATGATTGTACATGCCATCCCCCCCACCTTGTGAGGAGGGGGGGGGGGATGCATCCCCCTCATCCCCCCCCCCGTTGTCTACGCCCCTGCAGACCACTAATCTATAACTGTGCAAATACGACCCGCTATAAATCTCATCGATGTGATTAGTACAACATGAATACAGAAATGGCAAGGAAAGGACAAGAAAAAAGATTTAGTTCCTCTCCCCTCTCTTTCTACCAATTTCATTTGTTCGTATTAAAGGTATCTCCCTTCTTTCTCTCTTTCTTTCGCCTTTTCTTTCTGCTCTCTCTCTCTTTTCCCTTCACTTTGTTTTATTTTTTATATCTCACTCTTTCATTTCTATTCCCCTCTTTTTTTCCGTTACTCATCCCCCTTTCCATCTTCTCTTTAGTTATCACCACTTTTGTATGCCCTTTCTCTCTCGTCTCTTTTACTTTCTCACTCTTCTCCTTCTCCCTCTGCTCAAATTCTTATTCTATGTTGGTTATCTATCAATCATTCATACACGGCTTTTCACTAAAAGCATCGTCGTTCCATCACAGATACATGAAATATACAACGCATCCAGTCAACTTGTGTTTTTTTTCTTCAGAATTTAATCACCTCTGAAATAAATAAGTCACATAATACGCACATGCCACGCAAAGTCTATCAGTCAATAGCATCAAAGTCTATCAGTCACTAGCATCAATATCGCATTCTGAGCTAACACATACACATACAGTCAAACCTGTCTACAGCGACCGCCCAAGGGAAACACAAAGAGTGGTCTTTATAGACAGGCTCCTACAGTGCATGTTTCAATGGAAAACCATTTTCAAGGGAAACAAAAAATGTGGTCCTTGTAGACAGGTGGTCACTAAAGCAGGTTTGGCTGTACTACATCTTATTTGGTTCTAATCAATTAAGCCTCGTTCAGATATGAAGTGGCCAAACGGCAGCGTTTTTTCGTTATGATGACGTGAAGTATAGGCCCTACGCCTCTCATTTCTGTATCTGATATAACACCGAGCAAAGTGATTACGCGCAAGTCCATTGTTCTCCGTAGTTACCATTCATTTTACATGTTACAAAAAAGCCGCGGTTGCATTTTTTTTGCGCAGCGGTTGCATTTTTTGCGCAGCGGTTGACCGCGCCATATCTGAAAAAGGCCTTACAAACCGAAAAACACATTTCAACTACCTTGTAAATGAATACACAATACTGACATCCATGATTTTCATTGTTCAGTGAAACTATAAAGCGGCACGATTATTGTTCTGAGCTGGAACGGTATGATCCTGTGTTTAAGTAAACGATTAGGCCCTTATAACTCAATGCTGAGTTGAAAATGAAAGAAATGTGTGTTTGCTATGACCTTTGAACTTTAACCTTGCTGCCTAAATATGCAATCAGATGATGATAACTGAAGCAATGATATCAGCTTTCCTCTCGGGACTTTTTAAACTTTTTTGTCAAATGACCCTTCTGCTTGATAATCATTGAACAGGGCCCCCATTTCACAAAACTTGCCATCAGCGACAAATGACAGTTTCGGTTACAAGCTAGTGAAATCCTTGCTTCTGATTGGTTATCAGCAGATTTGTCACTGATTTTGGTCATTTGTCATTGAAAAAAAGGCGTTGTGAAACAGGTCCCTGATTGATAATTATTGAAAAGTAAGGTAACATTTGTATAATCTAAAATTCAAGATTGTAGAATTTATGTGACACAAGTACTATGGACTTTCTTAAAATAACATGAGCAAAGTTATGCTTGTGATATGCATAATCATGGATGTACAATGCATTTTGAACATAACAATATTGTTATGCATTTTACCAACTATTCAACAATTTATGAATACAGTTATACATGTAAAAAAAAAGAGGAAAATTTACTGCAAACGAATTCTGTATTCTTGAAATTAATATTGCGCACAGTGCAGTTTGAAACAAATTGTAACTTTGAAATTATTGTCAATCAACAGAGTCATGTGTTGACACTTAGTATTATTGTAGAAGAAAATATCACATTAAAAAAAGGAAAACGGTTGCAAATCATAGAATTGCAGATATATGGAAGAGATTGCATAAAAAAGCTTATTGATGTAATGCTACTGCGATTAGAACATTATCATTTTGCATTCATATTCATAATATTGTTAAAAGTATCTATTTTACACTGTAATATGATTTATTTGAATAAATTGATTATTCAGTGTACAGCTATTTTTTCATGTTTAGTTAGTTTCTGAGTTGTTACAACATTAATTAAGTCTTTACTTAAGACTATAAGATTCATATTTTCTGAATATGGCAATCAGAATATATATATTATCTAACTTTGTGTTCTGAAAGTATTTCTTGATAAAAAACATTCTATTGTCTATTGCACTACTGTTACACTCTAATTTGCTAATGTCCTATAAAATGATTCATTTGACTCAACCAAAGGCTATTCGACCAATTTTGTTACCCTTATTTCATCATGATCTGTCTGATTTATTTGGTAAAAGTGTAATTGCTGAGCGTATTTCTATAATTTCAATGACTCCTGCCTCCTGTTCAATGCATACATTTATTCCACACAAAAAAAATCAAAATGGTATACAGTAAACAACTAAATTATTGCTACCCCTTGTAAATTCGATGTTTTTTAAAAATGTTTTTCGTAACCGTCAAGAATGAATGGTGGACTGGTTGGATAAGGGCTTTTAGACTTTTAGATGTAAATTTGAATATGTCACATTCTTAAGAAACATAAATCGGGACAAATACATTTTTCACTTATATAATTTTCTTTTCCAAAACTTGGTAAGAGGTATGAATAATTTAGTTGTGAAATGTACACGTGTATTTCAACAAAAATGACGACGGGAAATTAAATATCCCTGTCTGACGTATAATGGCAACATAATGAGCAATGCAGTATTAAGAGTAATGCAATGGAAGAAAAGTTTGAGATGTAATTTCAAGAAACAACCCAAAAACATTCATTACACAGCAGCAAAATTGAACAATCCAATGATGATAAACATGCAATATGAATGCCTTATTGATCATTGACATTGTAGGAAGTATTCCCAACCAGGACAGACTCCGGCTAACGTAAGGTCAGGGGATTTTGGACAAGTTTGGCCCCCTTGACCTATAAGAAGCATATCGACCAGTCCTTGGACCACAAATCCATTGCTCCACGAGCTGAAATATTTAGCAGGCTGTAGAAAAAAAATCCATTTGCAAGTGCATCCAGTGAACCCCAGTATATTAGCTGGGCTAGCTCATGTCAATGCATTGTTGGTCTAACAGTTTTTGAGCGTCAAGTAATGCCTGGCTGGAATACTCCCCAGGGAGTGGAGATTGTGCACACAGTGTGTGCAGACAAACATTGATCCAATGACCGGGGTAATAATATATCTGTAAAGCGCTTAGAGACATTGTAGATGTACTAAGCGCTATATAAAAGTGGATTATTATTATTTTTGTAAGGTCTAATGGGCATGATTTTGACAATCGCGAATAAAAATAAATATCTTTGATTTGATGTGCAACCGTTTACGGCTTGTTCACATTTCATGTGATAAACCACAGGTTTTCTAATGAAGAAAAACTGAAACACAAAAATGTTAGAATGCATAGGACCTTTCATAGTTGCATGCAGCTGCTCTTTCTGACCCACCTTGCCCTTCACATGTGAACAAGGCAAGCAAATAAACCAAAAATCCTGCAGTTTCTCGATCATAACGTATGTCATGACTCATGAAACAAGCCATGGAATTCCATAAGATAAAAAAGCAAAATACATCTATCATGAACAAACATCTATTCTAAACAGTAATAACACTCCATAAAAACTATTGAATAAATAGAGAAAACAACGGAAGCACTGAAAACGTATAAATTTAAATATTAATCTAGAAGACACTTATAATCACGCTATAAGAAATCACTCAGCTCGAATCTGTGGCAAGAATTATGTAACACATCTAAAGTTAATGCACAGGCTACAAAGACAGTACCTAATCAAAAGACACAAAAATACAGAGTAATACTGGGATAGAGACAGAGATACATGTAGATAGATAAAGATGAAAAATATGAAAAACAAATTATACGTAGCAAAAAATGTGTTTTCTGCATTGTTTCTACCATACTATCAAGACTATAGCCTTGTCTCGCTACTAACAAAATATGAGGTAACAATTCAACAACAATTTGTTTCATTTTTTCAATGTTAGAGCTTATTAATGCTTTCAACTAAGAAATTGATCAGCTATTGATCAGCATTAAGTGACAAAATAATTTTTGGTTGTTGGAAGTCAATATGGGTCGTTTGAAAGTTACCTTAAAAGTACAAATAAACTATTTAAGGGCAGAAATCTTTCCTTTAAAAAAAAAAAAAAAAAAAAAAAAAATAATCACAACTGAAGCTATCAGCACTGGAGACGCTCTACAACATACACTAACACGGACTGAGAATAAAGTATAAAATCACTATCAATGGCTACACCAAAAAATCTTTGATGAAGCAAGCAGCATATGGGAGAAAATTCGATTGACTTGCCCTTTAAATGCACCACAATCCATATTGCAGAAATAAAATGGCAGAAATTTGGAAGGAAAGTCGTTTTGCGTTCAAATTTCAGTTATAACTGAAGCCTCGTTCAGATACGATAAGGTTAACCCTGGCGTATTTGAAAAATAACAAGTTTTACCAATTATTATGGTCTAATTACTAATGAGAGTTGCCAATTTGAATAAGAAGAGTAAAATTATGAATGTACCTATTATCATGAAGAAGTTGAGTGTTGCCGATTTGAACAAGAAGAGCAAATCATCAACATGATCCAGTAGTGTCCTGCACCTACATGTATATCAAGTTACATGTAAATGAATTGCCAATCATTAAGAGTATTGCCAATTTAAAGAAGAGCAAAATGGGGAGTGTTATGAAATATCATGATTGAATTTGAGATGAGAGATGCCAATTTGAACAGCAAGAGCAAAGTTTTCAGCATTACCAATCATTATGTTCTAGTTGGGAATGAGAGTTGCCAATTTAAACGTGAAGAGCACAATTATGAATGAATATTACCAATTATGACTAATCTACTAAACTAATCGTCATCATTATCGAGCAATCTCCTGCGCCTAGGTCGCCACGGCTCGGGTTCTTTCTCTTTCTGAGGATCGTTGGCCGATTCCAGTTTGACCTTTGACACGTCATGACCCATGACCTTGACCGGTTGAGTGGCCGTATTGCGAACGTTGTAAGGACATCGTTTGAGGTGCTCAGCGATGGGAGGATTGTCTTGAAAGCCCCAGGTCTTGACCGGAGTGAAGGCCGTGCTGAAATGCCACACCTGGACAAAATGGAAACAATGCAAAGTCAAAATTTTATTATGATCTACTTAAAGCCCCACTGCACTACTCTTAGCTACTTGCGCCCTCTATATAGCAAATAATACCTAATTGGTGCCTGTTGGTCCCCCATGATCCTCTTTTTCTTACATGTATGTTAGTTGAGGGCTGAGTTAATGAGATAGCCAACTGTCAGTGACCTCGCTATGTGGTCTAATCCCTTCTGGCCCAGTAGTATTAGGGACTTTTAGATTTGCGTGGACTGATACGTGTGACGTCCATTCAAGGCAGTGCATTAAAAGGACGTCGATCGTAGCAATCCACGTTGTCGTTGTGCAAATCTAAAAGTCCCTATTGACGGTCTTTAACTCTTGCATTTTAGGTACATGTACTATTTTTACATTAGAGTGTACACATAATACACAGCAGTGAGGGCATTAGTAAGAATTACCCACACGAGGTACCCTTTGGAACAGTCTAACACTCCCAGAGACGATAGCCGAGGGTGTTTGGACCGTTTTATAGGTACCGAGCATGTGTAAGACCCGTTACAGTGAGCAAAAGGCCGGGCCAGGCCGGGCCAGGCCGCGGCCTGGTCTCGCACTGTAAACGCGGAAAAGGCCAAATGCGAGGCCAAACTGGCCGCGCATTTGGCCCTGCTCTAGAGGTAGTCTCGGCCGCGCCCTGGCCCCGCAATTTCTCACTGTAAACACACACAGGGCCAGGCCGCGGCCTGGCCCTGTAAAGCCGGAAGTGAAAGTTGGCCATGTATCGGAAATTGGGGAAAAGATTCACTGCAAATCGCGCGCGACCGGATCTGCACTGTGACCCCCGGCACTTCCCCAAAATAATCGTTTGTTTACATGCAGAGCGCCACTCTGACAAAATATTGAAAAGTTCCGGGCTAGGTCGCGGCCTGGCCTAGCACTGTAAACACACAAAATTGCGGGGTCTAATTTTACTAATGCCCGCACAAAATGATGTGTATTATTTGTTTTATAAGATTATGTTTTATTTTTTTAATAAAATGATGTTTTATAACATGGTTTTGATATTGACCGGTTATTACCATTGCATAATGACCGGTCATTTAATATCCAAATTACGCATTGGGCAAATAAATGCCTGGTCACATGTACACTCCCGACCAATCATTTGATTAGGATACACGTCATCATCTTATAATATCAGCTACCAAAGAGTTATGCACTCTATTAACAGTGAACTATGAAAACATGTAAAGAAAATGCATCTGTGGCCATTGCAGGCGTTTTTTCTTTTTTCTTCTTCATTCAACCAAATGGATAATGGCTTAGACATGTACATGTAGATAAAGGTAAGAGTATAGCAAGTGGTGATTAGATGTCAGAGAGAACAGACATATTTATTGTAGATAAAATGTGGATAGCCATAAAAGGCATTGGACAAAGTCACATTGGGCCAAAATTTACTAGAGTCAAACCTGTCTATAGCGACCCCCAAGGGAAACAAAAAAAGTGGTCTTTGTAGACAGGTGGTCACTAAAGCAGGTTTAACTGTACAAAGATAATCAGTTTACCTTCATGGTTGTTTCCCAGTGTCCTTTATGTTTCTCCCACTGCAGGACCACCATCCCACGCTCCTCTAGAAGACTGCAGCAGACCTGTCTCAGAAGCTTCGAAGCCATCGCAAGGTGGTTGATCGTGAAGGGATCCAAGAACCTCATCATGTGACGCAGCAGTTCAAACGGAAGTTGACTGAAGTAATCAGCTCCTGTGACCTTTGACACAGCTTGGGCATCCTCCAGATCCTCAGTGTTCATATTGACCTCTGATGCTTCCTGCGTGGATTCCTCAGTACTGCTCTTCTCCTGTTGCTCACCCTGAGTCCCTTGGCAAGCTCCTGTAACTCTTTCCTTGCTTTGGTCCGGACTAGCTACATTGGAAGTACACTCTACACTTGATCCTCTGTCAACAGAGTCCTCAATACTGCTCTTCTCCTGTTGCTCACCCTGTGTCTCTTGGCAAGCTCCTGTAACTCTATCCTCGCTTTGGTCCGGACTAGCTACGTTGGAAGCACACTCCACGCTTGATCCTCCATCAACAGAGTCCTCAACCTCCATTGAAACATCCTTTGGTCTAGTATTGATCCCATCTTTTAAGGCATTGCACTTTGATTCTGTACTGTTTACATTGAGTAAGGTATCATTATTGCTAGTGTCAGTGGTACAAGCATTGCAATTTGTCTTCAGCATATCATGTTCAGGGTTCAAATCTTTACATCCCAAAGTTTCTGACGTTGCCTCCACCTCCAGCTTTGGATACTTGCAGCTTTCTCCTTCATCTTCACCATCCCTGGTGTTTCCTTTAACGCTGTTGGCGCAACATCCCGAGACCTCAGACTTTCCACCCTTTCCTCCGTCAAGGCACAGTCCAAAGCTCTCTAGGTTCTCACTGTGGCTCTCAGGGTTCGCAGAATGACCGTTGACGCGACATCCAGAGACCTCAGACTTTCCACTCTGTCCTCCGTCAAGGCACAGGCCAAAGCTCTCAAGGTTCTCACTGTGGATGATGTGAGCTCCCTGCGTTCCGGGGTAGAGCCGACGTTGTGAGTAGGTGCACCCATAAGGCGCTAGAGGACATCTCTGTTCCATCCAGCCATTTAACCCCCCGTGGATGTCACTGTGGACGTTCTGGAAGTGGTAGGGGTACTCGTCTCGCCGAAACTCCTAGGATAACCAAAGAAAAACTTGCTGAAAGTTGATATTCTTTCTATTCAAATATCAAAATCAAGTGATTCATTCATGTGCAACATACATATACAGTATGTATGCAACTTCAAGTACAGACATTTAAATGTGTGTACCATGTATAGTAAAGAAAGATATCCTATATTATTGTTGTGTTATAAATATATTTCTACCTAATATCTCTGCATTTATAGGATTGTATATAGGTGGATAATTCATTTAAACCTGACCTTGGGTCTATTGAAAGTCATGTTGAATAAGAAAAACAATTTAGACCTCGGACTACCAGTCATTTTCTTTGTTTAAACCCACTTTTGGACTTAAATTTTGATTTTAATTTGAGTAGATTAGAGGTTTGACCCAGCAGTGACTAATAGCCTTCATTGACAGACCAAAGTGAAAGAATTTAATAGAGGATACAATCTGGACCCTGATTCATAAAGCTTGCAATCAATAAAAAATGCTAGAATTCTATGATGAATTCACTCTTATCCAATCAAATACAGCATCATTAGTAGCTTGCAACTGACTTTCTAATTTGTGATGGATGACAAGTTTTATGAAAGTGCCAAGGGGTTTGGCTAGGAAAGTGTCTACTACCTATTGAGACATCTTACCTGTGCACATAGGAAGGTATACATAGAATCTGGTTTGGCCTGGTAGCGAGTAATAGACTCCAGTGAGAGATCAAGGCTCAGCGAGTGTCTACTATCTAGCGATCCGTTTGACGACGAAGACAGTCTGTGAACCTTGTTCGTTGACGACGATGACAGCGCTGGCGGCTGGATGATGATTGGCTTTGAATGGCCCCTAGTGGGTGCCGCAGAGACGTCTCCTGTGGTTGACTGGGTGACGAAGACTGCTGGTGTTTGGATGTCGGATTCTTCGCTGGATAACGTTGAGTTGAGTGATGCAGGTCTATCGGCCTGAGGGATGAAAGAAATTGCAACAGTCAAACCAAACTCTATTCAAACCACACATCGAGGGGTCAGTGACACAAAGACGTAACTCCATTTGGGCCACTTTGAGAAAAAAGTGATTTATGTGTCACTGAGCACTTAAGGAGTTAAGTCTATGTTTCACTAGCCATTGACTTCAACAGGGTGTAAGGTGGAGTTTAAAGTCTTTGTGTTTCCTGGAAAGCCCACAATTTTTCTGAACATTTTGATATAAAATACTCATTTTGGCAAAATATGGAGTTATGTCTACTGTTTGTGTCACTGAACCCTCGACATGAAGCTTTTGAGTATATTGTAAAAGCTGACATTTATCAATGTGGTCTTCGCAAGAGGTTTGCCTGATGTTCGCAAGAAGCTGGAGGGATGTTATTAAGAAGTACAATTACTGCATTTGTCAAATTAGACATAGCCCAGCCTCCCATAAGCTGCGCTTTCGTGCTTAAGTGTAGAGGGATCGAGGTCCAGTGGTTCAGTCTCCTAACTGTGAACCACAAGATCCTGGGTTCAAATTCCTGTCGCGCCACGCTGTAATGGCAGCCAAGTTGATGACATTGGAGCGCCAGGAGGGGCAATGTGCCAGACATGAGCACTAAATAAGACTCCACTATTATTATTACCATTACTACTATTGTGGTGCATAACCAGCCATTCAAAAGAACTTCTACACAATTACTCTACACACAATTTACTTTGACATAACCTGTAACCCATTAGCGGGAAAAATTAACATCCTATTGTTCACCACAATCACTTTTGATATACAGCCAAAGAAAGTTACTGCACATGAATCTCATCTATCAAGAGGAAAAGCATAGAAAGAAAAGAAACAATAAAATATATTTGTATAACAACATCAGTTAGATACATGTCCTCACTATGAATATGATGGACAAAGAAAGAGGACAAAATATACAGTTCCTCAGGTAGACAAAGGAACATCCCTTCACTGCTATTATGTAAAAATGTGTAGAACAGGTGTCACATGCATATTCACCTGTTTTACTCATTTTTTTACATAATAGCAGTGAAGGGATGTTATTTGTCTACCTGAGGAACTGTCTATTTTGTCCTCTTTCTTTGTCCATCATGTTCATAGTGGCTGGTACATAAGAATGGTTAGAAAGTAGCCTAAATTATATCCCTAGGTGTCTCCCAATGATAATTCCCCTTTGATACAGATTGGAAAGTTATGTGAAAACAAAAGTAGCTCCTCTTTACCTCTGGTAATCCCTCATGAAAGATGCCATCCTCCCTCCCTTCAGGATGGTACAGTCCATCAGGACACCAATCCCCATCTGGGGCGAATCCATTCTGATGCTCAGGTAGGGGTGTCATGGCATACTCAACCAGGGAGGGATCTTCTTCCGCAGCTAAAGCACCGTTGTAAGGATCGAGCATCGCTGCTTTGGATGCGACGATTCGGTCCAGTCGTTCCTTGCGGTGAGCACAGTGGGAACAGTGGATGAAGGGGTCTCTGGGTAGAGGGTAGAACTCTTGTTGCCCGGGTGCCGCAGCATCGGTGCCATTGCTTGCAGGGGTCTTTCGGTAAAGCTCGTTGCATATGCTGCGCTGCAGGCCTGGTGGTGTGCGCGCTCTCTCACGATCCGCTGCTTCCTTCTCGTCCTGCATTACCTGATAAGTAACAACAGGGGCCCCGTTTCATAATTTTTTTTAGTTCAGTTCAGTTCAGTTCATTGTTTTATTTTTCCAAATCATTAACAAATTTACATCATATACAATTACAAATACAATTCATATACAGTAACATAATAGATAAGGAAAAAAAGGGGAACCAAAAACAAGCAGAAGCTTGTGGTTGATAAGTTCCCTCAGTGCATTATCGTAATAAAAAATGTGTACATGAATGAAAAGTGAGAAAATATTCAAAAATTACACTTGCACTACATACAAAAGTGACAAATCACCAACGATTTTATCTATAACAAATGCTAAATTTCTATGACAAATTTGCTCTCAGCCAATCAGATGCCTTGATTTTAGTACCTTATAACAGTAGCTTGTAACTTGTTATTGATAACAAGTTTCATGAAACAGGGTCCAGAAACAAAAAATATACTATCATAGTGAAAATACAGTCAAACCTGTCTATTCAGGTCACCCAAGGGAATCAGAAAATGTGTTTACTGTAGATAGGTGGCCTTTATAGACAGGTTCTACAACACACATTTCTTTCTTGAGGGAGACAAAATGCATAGGCCACAATAGACAGATGGCCTTTAAAGAGAGTTGGCCACTAAGACAGGTTTGACTGTATGCATATAAAGGCCTCTAAAAAGAGGCAAAATATATACCATGTATATGAGGTCTGTATAAGCATATGGAGTTCCTGTACATGTAACTTTCATAGCAGTTTCAATGAGAAGCTCTTTTGAACTCACATGAAAAAGAAGATACTGCTAAAAGCTGTTAATGGATTTGGTTAAAAAAAAAAAATTAAAAAAAAAAAAAAAAAAATTTACATTAAAAATAATTTTACAATTTGATTGTTAGAGGGTTACAGATAAGTATGAGCATAAGATTGTCGACCTTTGAAGGAGTACTAACCTGCAATAGACTGGCAAGCTCTCGGTGCTCTTCTTCTGAATCGGGAACGTCGTTGGTGTGCTGGGCAGCGAGGGGCACGGCCGGGTGACGACGATTCAGAGCGTTGGTTAGAATCTGACGTGTTCGTTTGGAGGCCTTCATGGACTTGGTCAACATGCGCTGATCCCGAAGCGCCAGGGCTATGTCCAGCTGGTTGAAGTTATCGGGCACTACCTGTGATGGAATGAGAGGGAAAGTCATGCAGGGGTTAATACAGCTGTTATGGCTTTACAAGATATGTCTAAATGTAAGGTATGCCTTCAATACTGAACATTAAAGGGAGTGTGGCTATGTCCAGCTGGTTGAAGTTATCGGGCACTACCTGTGATGGAATGAGAGGGAAAGTCATGCAGGGGTTAATACAGCTGTTATGGCTTTACGAGATATGTCTAAATGTAAGGTATGCCTTCAATACTGAACATTAAAGGGAGTGTGGCTTTGTCCAGCTGGTTGAAGTTATCGGGCACTACCTGTAATGGAATGAGAGGGAAAGTCATGCAGAGGTTTATACACTTATGGCTTTATATGTTCTCAGAATCAGATAAGATATATGAGTAAAAGATACTGTCACCTTCATACTCTGAACCTAAATACAGGTAGTCTCAGCCTAACCCATTGCTTACGAGGACCAGGTTTTTCCTGTATTAAGCCTATGGGAATAAGACAATTCAGTAGTCCACAGGTTCACAATCAAAACAAGGGAAGTCAAAATTGTGATTTCTCTTTTTCTAGATAACAAACAAACAGCCTTAAGATGTCAGCTCCTTTGTGTTTTTTTATAGGCAGATTTTTGTTTTCTTCTGTTGTTGACCATCAACCTTTGACCTTTTGTCAAGGTCCAAGGCATGATAAAGCTGGGCATTATAAGACCATTGGTGTAGCTATCTTTATTATTCTTCTTAGGGTACAATTCACTGTCATAGATCAGCATTTGATCTCACTCCTTATAGGTAGATACAAGGATAGAGAGAGGAAGAGAGAGAGAGAGCGAGAGAGATAGGGAGAGAGATAGAAAGAGAGAACAAGAGAGGGTGTAGAGAGAGAAAGAGAGCGAGCGAGCGAGAGAGAATCTCAGACTAGCTCTTTTGTATCAGCTGTTAAGGCAGTCATTCTCTGGCATAACCTGGCATATCCCTTTTGTTCCATAATGCAATTAATGACAGTAGCAGGGTCATACTGCAGATATATCCACCCAGAAAGAGACGGAGGGACGGATGCATTTAATGACAGAGAGAATGAGAAAAAAATCTCAGAGTACATGTAGCTTGTTTGCTGTCATAAATAAGCCAGACAGACCACACAAACATATAAACAGAAAGACAGATAGACTAAAAGATAGATAGATTAGCAGATCTTTAGACAGAAAAATAGACAGGTGAGTAGAATAATAGATAAATAGATAGATACCGTAACTCTCCGTGTATAAGGCACACTTTTGTGCCGCCGAAATTTTTTTAAAGTCGGGGGTGCGCCTTATACACAGATACATCATTTTTGGGGAGGGATTTATGGCGATATGCCTGGCAATGTCTCCCAGCTCAGTAATCAGTATGTTGACTCACCACTCAGAAACTACAATAACACTAAACTGTATCTGTCATCTTGGTTTGAAAGAAATATTTCTAAGAGATCTCAATATGTAGTTTATAATAATAATTCCTCAAATTTTTTTATATAACAAATGGTGTACCACAAGGTTCTATCCTAGGACCTAGGTACTCTATTGTTTTTAATTTACATTAATGATCTTACAGACTTCTAAAAACGACATTGTTACTATTATTTGTGACAAGTTTACAAGCACAAATCAGGGTCTTTAACTGCACCTCGATGTTAAATGAAGGCCCTTCCCCGCGTGGGTTTTCGGCAACAAAACAACAACAAGAAAACAATTTTTTTTTTTTTTTTCCCCTGCCCAAAAGAGCGGTGCGCCTAATATACACAGAGATTTACGGTAGATGGATAGTTAGATATATACATGCAGTTAGATCGACAGAAAGATGAATAAATAATGATAAAGAAAGAAAGAAAGAGACAGCACGGGAAGATACATGTAGAGACACTAAGTTGGAAAGTAAGAGATGGAGAGAGATGATATAGATGGAGACAAAACCAGATGCAGAGAGACAGACAGAGACTAATGGGGCGTTGCAATCAATTGCAAATCCCCCAAATCAAGCGTAAGTTTTGCGATTAATTGCAAATTTGCAATTGATCGCAACTGAACTTTCTTGCGACTTTCCATGAGTAAGAGAGAGAGAGAGAGAGAGTGAGAGAGGGAGAGAGAGAGTGAGAGAGGGAGAGAGGGAGGGGGAGAATAACAGCTAGATCTAGTTAACTTAATTCAACTTTTAAAACTTTAATTCTAACAAAATTCTAGGAAATTTGGGAGACTAGTGGGGTTGCAAATATGATTGAAAATATCAGTTGCAAATTTTGCAACTTGCAATCAATCACAACTTTCTTGCAACGCCCCGATATACTGTAAGAAAGACAGAATTCGGGAGTGAGAGAGACACTGACCTGTAGCGGTTGTTGTGGCTGTCGTTCGCTGGCATAGACCGGCCATCGATTCCATTCCATAGTACAATTAACAACACTAGCTGGACAGACCTCCAGGTGCCTGCATATATGACGTCTCTGTATGTCCACAGGGCAGCCATAGATTGCATTCACACATTCAGTCTTTGGGAGAAAAAAAAACAAAATATTGAAGAATATCATACCATACCTGCCAACCTTTCAGAACAAAAAGTAGGAATCTCTCAAGGCAAATTTAGGAATACAGTCTATTATGTATAACTTTCACACAGAATATTTCAGAAAAAGAGAGGAATCTAGAAATAAAAAAAGGAGAAATCATTCCTACAAAATAGGAATGGTTGGCAGCTATTTTATACTAGCGAGTTTTCGCAACCGGCGACGCGGCCTTCTACAACGCTAATCTCAGCGGGGGGTCGCACTCTGAGCGAAAATTTGCTACTATCATATTGTTGGAGGAAGAAAGATAAAACTGTATAATAGTAATAGTAGGACTGCGTCAAGAAGTGTTATATGTAATGTAGATGGAAGTCAGCCTTTCGGATGAACGATAATCAAACATTGTTTTCACTAGCAGATTGCCCTAAACCAATCGTTACCTTTCTTATGAAATAAATCCAGGAGCAAATAGTCCTGAAATAAAACTTTAATAGATATTATTAACCGTATCAGACATCTGAGCAGGGCAATTTCTAAATGTTATTGCCCTCAAGGTTTGATGGATAAGTCAACAAAATTACAATAAGTTAGTCCGCTCAGAAAAGTCAATGGAATTTTGTGTGTAATTTGGCGGGCAATATAGGTTATACAGTAAACCAATGCGCAAATATTTTAGCCCGCTCAGAACAGTCAATGGGATTTGTGTGTAATTTGGTGGGCAATATAGGTTATACAGTAAGTCAATGGACAAATATTTTAGCCCGCTCTGAAAAGTCAATGGCAAAATGCGTGTTAAACTAGTGAGCAATAATATAGTGCCAGTTGTAATTTACATCGCGCATCAGCTATTGTAATTTACATCGCGCATCGTGTATAAGAAAATGCGCACTTTGCGCGAACTCTATTGTGACGTAACAATCACATCCTAGGCAAACTGTTTGCAGTGTATCAAAAATCTGTCAAACACTGGATGAACAGTGCTGGTTTGACAATGTTTTTGCAACTTCTAATGCTAGGAAACCCTGCGTAGCCTACATAATTTAAGAGTATAAGATAGTAAGAGTTTCTTGTTTGCTCTAGATGTCTGATGTGGTTAATAATAGTAATATTGACTGCCTAATTCAGGGCAATACGACTTGTCATATATCGCCCTCACCTTCGGTTCGGGCGATATATGTCGTATTGCCCAGAAGGCAGTCAATATTACTTAAATATTCGTTGAGAGCCTGAAGGGTTCAACCTTCTAAAGCTCAGGACTGGACACACGTCTGACTCTCAGCGAAAGATAGTTGAAACTTACCTTTGCATTTGGGCAGAGGAGACGATGTTCGTCCTCCTTACACCGATGAAACCTGGCACCGCAGTCGACCTCACAGTTGACCAGACTACAGGCGTTGCCAGGCTGGGGGGAGACCTGGCAGTCTCGGCTGTAGCAGCTTCCACAGTGACCGTGAGGTAGGTCTTGCTCTACCTCGACCACCATGCCTGGACGGAAGATGTACAAAGAGAAACAAAAGTGGGTTGGCGTGGGTTGTGTTGGAGTATGAATATTTGTTAAAGATTGTACAAATCCCATCTTTTATCTTAAATGCACATTGGAATGTATTCCCCCTCCCCTTCCCTTCTCCTTCCTTTTTTCCCCTTCTTTTGTATTGGTGTTCAGGTTTTCCCTGCTTTTCTTTTTCTTTTCTCAACAATACAGTGTATTCTTTTTAAGGAGTTGACGTTCAGAAGGCTAATTGCCCTTTTTGTTAACCGCACATTCCCATAAAATGTTCTTTGCTCCTTCCCTTTGTATTTTTCTTGTAATCGATCAGCATGTATTAACTGTATATCACATTTGTATGTTAATTTTTTTTTATGGAGAATGAAATAAATTCAATTAAATGAAATGAGTATGCTTATTGCTGAAAGTGGGACTGCTAGACTGACAACCTTCTTTGGAGCTCAAGAATGGATGAAGGGTACCTCTCACAGATCAGGGCTCTGTTTCATAAAACTTGTTATCAATGAAAAGTTACAATAACTGTTATAAGCTACTGAAATTGTGGCATTTGATTGGTTGAGAACAAATTGGTCATCAAAATTTAGCTTTACTTATAAGTTATTGATAACAAGTTTTATATAACAGGGCTCTACTTCACCTTGGTACTCATTTAACAAGAAGTCTGATATTGAAATCAATTCAAAATTGAGAACAAAGATTCCTTCAACTCTTGAATCCTTTTGAAAACACTTGTAGACTGGAATTCTTTACCACCATCCATAGTTATTATTCAAGATCCTGATGTATTCAGGCTCACATGTTCTCAGTATTATCAATAGTATCACTTCATTTCTAAGGTCATATTCACACCTAGTCCAACTTGTTTTACTGTCAGAGCATTGAGCCGTATGACTTCATATTCAGAATTAGCATCAGTCAAAGAGGGGCATGCCGCTATACACAGGGCTGTCAACCCTCTTGCCTTTGGAGGGAGTCTCACGCCACCACGCTCATCCTCCCGCTTTCTAGCAATCTCCCGGTTGCTCAGCGGGGTGGGGGGGGGGGGGGGGGGGGGTATATACATGTATATGTATTGAGCACTTCAATTTTTATTTTTTTACTCAACATCCCCCTCCCCCACCCTCGGCAGAGGTCCTTTTTGCAGTAGTATGTTTATTTGTGTCACTCCTGGTTATTGTTATCATTACTCTTACACTCAATTACACAATAACTTTGAAATTTGTTATCCAATGTAGATCTATACTAATTGAGAATGATCCTATCAGTTTGGATTGAAATCAATAAAGTATGAATTTGAATTTGAAGTAAATTGAAGTAAAATTGCACGGCAAATAAACAGGAGTCAATTGAATCTGCGAGGTAACAAAAGCTCTGTCATTCGTGTTTTACAAAGAAAAATGCTTATTCTTTTCTTTCTTTCTTTCTTTATTAAAACAACAACAATAACATTAAATTAATTTCAGTGAATGATCGAGTCGCATTCAAAATTAAGAATAAGATCAATCCTAAATTTCCTAATTAATTTTGTCACAATTATTGAATCAGTCACAAACAGACTCTCTAACTCTAGTAGAATAACTAGACTATAGATCTACATGTACTGCCAGTGGTCTGCAAAGGCATCAAACATTTTAATTTTCGGGTCGATATTATTCACCTGTCCGAAAGCTTTTTACTAGATACTCAACTATTTTTTGGACAAAGCAAGTAACGTTTAACGCAGCGATTTTCATTCAGGTAGGCCTACTGTTCGCACTTTGCAGTCATTGCGCAGAGCAGAGCTCGAGATCGAGACAGAGAGAGCCGCCCAGCGCCAGCTGCTCCCCGTTCGCCCCTGCTACGGCCGACCCCACACACACAACATTCGCTCAACATCTTTTGCCTATGACATTGCAAAAACACGACACACTCGCATAAGAACCCACCAGTTTTATGCATTTATACTTACTTTCCGAGTGATTTTCAAGACAATATGGCACTCAATATGCTTGGGTGAATCAGTTCAGCATATGCATCTCAATTTCAGATGAATCAAAGATCGAATTTTGATGTCATTTTCCTTTGTTATTACTCGGTGCCGTGCCAAATACTTGGGATGTTTCTGCCTTTTATTTACCTTTTACGGACTTTGATGTCAAAGGTCAACGATACTGTGACGGAATGTTACAGTGTTTAACCTGAAGAGGGCGACATTTTGGTCAGATTGATATAAGTGATTTGATAACGCTGCGAACGGGAGTCCGTGTTTTGTATTGATGCAGTAAAGTAATGCAGTAAAGTAAGCTGAAAGATCAAACATCATTGTAAGTTGTCGTTATTTGTCTCGGATATTACTTTGATTGAAGTGATAGATGAATGCATGATTGAGATCCTCGTTGAATAGTTGTGAGTTGTGAGAGTTGACTGTCTGGGAGAGTTGACTGATTTATAAGACGAGACCTGGTTCGTGTCGTTCGGAATTGCTACCAAGTTCATGGAACCAGAACCCGTCACACTGGTGGCAGCGGCGGGACAACTAAAACAGCGTGGGTCATGCTTCCAGCGCGAAACTACATACTAAGACACGGACTCAAAACACGCCACCTTGTTAGGTGCTAACGTGAGCTGCGAACTATCGAGAAGTGCAGCCAGGTGAGGTGCCAAGTTGAGGTGCCAAGTTGAGGTGCCAAGTTGAGGTGCCAAGTTGAGGTGCCAAGTTGAGGTGCCAGGTGAGGTGCCAAGTTGAGGTGCCAAGTTGAGGTGCCAAGTTGAGGTGCCAAGTTGAGGTGCCAAGTTGAGGTGCCAAGTTGAGGTGCCAGGTGAGGTGCCAAGTTGAGGTGCCAAGTTGAGGTGCCAGGTGAGGTGCCAAGTTGAGGTGCCAAGTTGAGGTGCCAAGTTGAGGTGCCAGGTGAGGTGCCAAGTTGAGGTGCCAAGTTGAGGTGTCAGTTGAGGTGCCAATTGAGGTTCTACTTGAGGTGGAAGTTCTTTGTGCTACAGCTCTTAATAAATTCACCATGGATAAAAAGGAGCATCAAAGGTCCTCAGTTAATGAATGTGACCTAACTCAATTGAACACAGAGCTGGAACGTCTACGAATGGAGAATCAAATTTTACAGTTGGAACGTGACAATGCACGGTCACAAATTAATCTGATAGAAGCAAGACAACAGGGATTGTCTTCACAAAGTACCGTCAAGCTTGGACAGTTCGAAGAACCATCTGTGAGAAGGAGAGTAGATACGGACATAGTTTTCAATGGACCGTACACTGAGAGAAACAAGGGTGAAAACACGCCCGAATGTGGAGAGAAGAAGGGCTTGTATCCTGAGCTATTGACCCCAGACCGGAAGGTTGGAACCGATTGTTCGACTCCTGTGCCGGATACCATGTTTTCTCAAGAGTTGGCTGGGGACATTGGGTCCCCTTTCCTTGAAGGATTCGATCCCAATTTTCCATGGGAAAAGGCCAGTGGAAGAACGAAATCGGCTCTTACGAAGAAGCCTGACAACAAGCAGGGTGATGTGGAAATAAAAGAAGAAGTTTCTAGAGATTGTTCAATAGGAACAAAACAGAGCCAAAGGCCTTGCATAACACCTGATCGGTTCAATGGACAAACATCGTGGCATCAGTACTTGAAACACTTTGAAGCATGCAAAGATATAAATGGTTGGACAGAGGAGCAGGCAAGTGCTTTTCTGACTGTAAGCCTTCAAGGTGAAGCACTCCGTCTGTTGGACCATCAGCACGATCGCAAACTTACGTATAGGGGACTGACCAAGCTCCTAGAGCAGCGATTTGGCCCAAGTCAACAGGCAGAAAATTTTCTGTTTGAATTGCGTCATCGCCGTCAAGGCCAAACAGAAACACTGAAGGAACTTGGCCAAGTCATATGTGAATTGGCAATCAAAGCCTACCCAGACATTCCAGAGGTTGGGAGAAAAAGGCTCGAGAAGAACCATTTTATTGAGGCAATAGAAGACCGGACTATCCGAGAAGGAGTGCACAGAGCTAGGCCAAAGGACATTGACGAAGCTATTCGTGCGGCCATAGAGACAGAGAACTATGAAAGAATCGAAGAAGAACGAAGATCGGAGAGACGTCCGCACAAATTGGTGAGGGGTTCAGAAAAGGAATCTGAGCAACTCATCCAGAAATTGGAGCATTTGTGTGAAAGGCAGGCAACACAATTCGAGACAATGACAAGGCTCATGAATGAAAGATTTCTTTCTTCTGAGAGAGTTCCCAAACCACCAACTCCTGGAAATTCCGGCAAGAAATGGCGGAGAAAAGAAGATTTGATATGCTTCAACTGCAACGAAAATGGACATTTCGCAAGGGAATGTCCTCTTCCTGAAAAGGAGAGGTCGGGAAACGACGAACAGCTGACCGGAAGGTCCACGGGAAGGCTGTAAGAAGTAACGGACCTAGTCGACTTGATGATGGAAGGATTGTAACACTTACACCTAACGAAGAACCCAAGCAAGGCTTATTTGTAGAGGGTACCATCAGGTCTATAAAATGTAGATTCCTCATCGATACAGGTTCAACTGACACAATTGTTAGAACTGACATGTACTACAGTATTGCGAGAGAGCAGAGACCGGTTCTTGAACAAGACAACGTCAGGGTTCAGCAGGTAGATGGAACGCCACTTGATGTGCTAGGAGTTGCCTGGACAGAAGTCAAAGTTGGAAAGACAATCTTTCCATTAAAGGTCATCTTTGCTAATATTAGGAACCAGGTAATACTTGGAATGGACTTTTTGATTCCAACCGCTGGGGTTCTAGACTTCTTCCGGCTGGAACTCATCTTGAACGGGGAACACATTCGATGCCTTAACCAGATAGGGAGATCATTCCTAAGAAGGATTTTAGTGAAAGAAACTATTGAGGTGCAACCAGGTCAAGAAACGCTCGCGCAAGGTGAGATCGCCAACTGTGTGGACGAGATGACGGGTACTGCCATAATCGAACCAGTTGCAGGCGGAGGCGAATTGGCTCGCCATGGGCTGGTGTTGGCAAGGTCCCTTGTCACTGCAGAGGCAGATGTTTTGCCACTGAGGTTGTTTAACCCGGGGAACAACAAGATAACACTTCGCCGGGGAACAATGGTCGGGATGATCTCACCAGCGGAAGTGCATGAAAGTGGGGAAAGGACAGAGAATAGTGGAAACGATGAAGTTCCTTCATACCTACAAGACTTGTTGCAACGAAGCCTGAGCAACATCGATCCGAAATATCACCAAGCTATCAAACAGTGCCTCGTGGATTTTCAAGATGTATTTTCTTCTGGAAGTCACGATTTGGGCCGGACCAATGCTGTCAGACACCACATCGAAACCGGCAATTCAAGACCTATAAGACAACGCCTTCGACGTCACCCTATCGCCAATCAGCAAGAGATTGATCGCCAAGTCAAATCATTAGTGCAAGAAGGTCTCATCGAACCTTCCGATAGCCCCTGGGCAGCCAATGTAGTGCTTGTGACTAAGAAGGACGGTACAAAACGGTTGTGTGTAGATTACCGCGGCCTGAATGTAGCAACTGTAAAAGACGCCTACCCTGTCCCCCGAATAGATGAGACCTTGGATGCACTAGGCGGGGCCAAGTGGTTTTCAACCTTAGATCTAGCTGCAGGCTATTGGCAAGTTGCCCTTGATAATGAAGCTCAAGACAAATCATCTTTTGTGGTTCGCGGTGGCCTATACAAGTGGAAGGTAATGCCATTTGGGCTGTGTAATGCCCCCGCAACTTTCGAGAGGTTGATGGAGAAAGTGATGGCTGGTCTACAATGGGACATATTGCTCATCTATTTGGATGATGTAATAGTGTTCGGTCGGACAGTTGATGAGCAAATCGTACGACTTCGCACAACATTGGCGCGGCTCCGGGAAGCCAATTTGAAATTGAAACCATCCAAGTGCAATTTGTTTCAACAGTCGGTGAAATACCTAGGTCACATCGTGTCTTCAGAAGGAATCACAACCGACCCTGCCAAGGTCGAGACCATTCGGAATTGGCCCAATCCCACATGCAGCAAGGATGTTCGAAGCTTCTTGGGGCTTGCATCCTATTACCGCAAGTTCGTTCGCGGGTTCGCATCCATCGCATCACCACTTCATGAACTGACTGAGAAGGCTAGGCGTTTCGAGTGGAATGACGAATGTCAAAGAGCTTTCGAAGAGTTGAAGGAGTGCCTTATCCAGGCTCCGATCCTAGTATGTCCCTTACCAGAGGGGGATTTCCTGCTTGACACTGATGCCAGTCAGAATGGTATAGGGGCTGTGTTGTCCCAAATTCAGGAAGGCGAGGAAAAAGTAGTCGCTTACGCAAGCAAGAAGCTATCGAGGGCTGAGAGGAACTACTGTGTGACCCGTCGCGAGCTGCTAGCAGTTGTGTTCTATTTGAAATACTTCAAGCAGTATCTCTACGGTAGGAAGCTGACCGTTAGAACAGACCACGCTTCTTTGCAGTGGCTCCTCAACTTCAAAAATCCAGAGGGCCAATTGGCACGTTGGATCGAGGTTATCGCAGCATACAACCTGACAATACACCATCGTCCAGGAAAGAAACATGTGAATGCCGACAGTCTGTCCAGAAAACCATGTTCTCAGTGTGGCCTTGTTGATGACACGAGTGACGGCGAAGACACATCTACAGAGACAGATACTCCCTCCGAGCAAGTCCAGTTCCATTGTAGGGCAATTATTGCCTTACCTGGGGTCACTCGAGAGGCCTTAAGAGAAGGCCAGTTGGAAGATGATAGTATGAGCTGGGTATTGAAGGCTAAGGAAGGAAGAAGCTGTAGACCAGATTGGGAAACAATAGCCAACTCGACAGCTGCAAAGAAAACGTACTGGGCTCAGTGGGACCAATTGGATTGCAAGCAAGGAGTACTATGCAGAAAATGGGAGACGTCGGATGGGGCATGCGTGAAATGGAAGGTTATCCTGCCACGGAAGTACCGAAAAGAATACCTAGAAGCAATCCATGGGGGTACAACAGGAGGTCATCTAGGCGTTACCAAGACATTGTCAAACGTAAAACAGAGGGTTCATTGGTCAGGCGTGTCAGGAGACGTGAGGTCATTCATCCGGTCGTGTGACCTGTGCGCCAGAAGAAAATCCCCCTCAAAGAGGGCACGTGCTCGACTTCAACAGTACGAGGTGGGAGAGCCAATGGAAAGAGTAGCAATGGACCTTGTCGGGCCTTTACCCAAGACCATCCATGGGAATCAGTGGATCCTTGTAGTAGGGGATTATAAGAGCAAATGGATGGAAGCGTATGCGCTTCCGGATGCTCGAGCTACAACAGTGGCCCAAAAGTTTGTCGAAGAATTTGTGTGCCGTTTTGGTGTCCCTCGTGAACTACATACCGATCAAGGAACTAATTTTGAATCGCAGGTGTTTGCAGAGATGTGTTCCCTGTTGGGCATTCGAAAGACAAGAACAACAGCTTACAACCCGAAATCAGATGGGCTCATTGAGAGGTTCAACAAAACCCTCATCAATATCACCGCCATGCTCATCGAGCAGTCAAAGAAGTCTAGGGAATGGGATGAGTGCTTGCCATATGCAACTAGCGCATATCGCTGTACTGCACAAGAATCCACGGGAGAGTCACCCAACATGCTCATGCTCGGGAGAGAAGTGACGCTTCCAATAGACCTGACTATGGAGAATCCAAATTATCCTAGCTGTGATGAACCAAAAACAGACTACGCTGAAAAGCTACGCCAGAATCTACAACAAGCTCACGAACGGGCTAGCGAGTGTCTTAGGAAGAGTGCCAGGCGTCAGAAACGCAATTATGACAGGAAAACTACCACCACTAATCTCAAGGAAGGGCAGTTTGTTTGGTTATATGATCACAGTAAGAAGAAGGGGGTTTCCCCGAAATTACAGCTGCGATGGATGGGTCCTTACCTAGTGGTTACGAAGATCTCAGATGTTACGTTTCGGATTCAGCTGAGTCGCCGATCGAAAGCAAAGGTAGTACATGTAGATAGGCTCAAGCTGTACACTGGTGAAGATCTTCGAGCATGGGAGTATCGCCTTAGAGTTCCTGAGGAGGAATTTCCCTTTGCTGATTCTCCTAATCTTTCCCCTGAGGTCATACCAGAAGAGATCAGCCCTGCCAGTGATGAAACTTTGTCAGATGATCATCAACCCCAGCTTGATGAGGCCCCTGCTGATGATCAACCCCAGCTTGATGAGAACTTGCCTGATGATCATCAACCCGGGCTCGATCTTCCCCCTGATCTACCTCAGACTTCCGTGATTGAGAGTCGCTATCCCAGAAGAAGACGAAAACCACCAGATTTCTTTTATTAAATAAGAATTATCGACATAAATAATTATTTGTGTTTTGTTCTTCACAATTGCAGAATAATGTCTAAGGAGTGGAAGAAACCGGAGGACTTGGACGGACACCGAAAGGACGAACAGCGCACGGTTTCCAGAAGAGAGTCGAGCAAAGAAAGAGAACCGGTGGGCCGGGGCGGTGAAGGGGCAAAATCCCCAGATCGACGTTGTCCGGAGACGAAGAGAGACGACAGAGACCAGCCACAGGAAAACAACACAGCCATTATAAGTGTACATCCAACTCCAGTGCCTAGTATTGATTCTTCCAGAGATGCCAGAGGCAAGCCTCTTGCCATGCTTAAGAGAGCCGCATCCCAGGATGAGGTGGTTTCGTCATCGTCATCAGCATCATCTTCGTCGGGAGAAGCTGAGAGTGGAGGAGAGGGTGCCACTGGAAATGCGCGTACAGACAGACCGGTTTTCAAGAAAGCGAGAGTTGAGAAGAGGATTACGACGACCTTTACTATTGAAGGACGCGTAGTTCGTACGAGAAAGACGAAGGAGTTCTTCGACCGCTTCATACTTGTTTAAGTTAACACTAAGTCTTACTGGTTTACTTGATCTGTTTTGATTACAACTATAGGCCTCAGTTTACAATTTGCTTAAATCAGGTAGGCCTACTAGAGGTCAGGTTTTTTGTTGTTGTTGTAACTTAAGTATTACTAGTGATCTTACGAGAAAAGTGTTTTGATATTCTTTACATTTCCAAACGTATTTTGGACATTGTTGATCAATGTCTTTGTATTTGTGATTACTTGTGTTATATAATTATATATCTATAAAAATAACAGGAAGAAGAGAAAAAGGCAAATGTGTAGCTTATTACGTTGATTTGCTTGGACTTTCTTATAGATTGGTTAGGAAAACAAGAATTAATAGTAAAAACCGTTTTACATGTTTGTAATGCCTATATATTGTTGAGCTATGTTTAAAATGTCGTTTCGGTAGGTTTAGAACGAGGACGTTCTAGTCTAAGTGGGGGGTTGTGTGACGGAATGTTACAGTGTTTAACCTGAAGAGGGCGACATTTTGGTCAGATTGATATAAGTGATTTGATAACGCTGCGAACGGGAGTCCGTGTTTTGTATTGATGCAGTAAAGTAATGCAGTAAAGTAAGCTGAAAGATCAAACATCATTGTAAGTTGTCGTTATTTGTCTCGGATATTACTTTGATTGAAGTGATAGATGAATGCATGATTGAGATCCTCGTTGAATAGTTGTGAGTTGTGAGAGTTGACTGTCTGGGAGAGTTGACTGATTTATAAGACGAGACCTGGTTCGTGTCGTTCGGAATTGCTACCAAGTTCATGGAACCAGAACCCGTCACAATACGCTATCATCAACGATCGTAGCGTTCGTCGTAGGCGTTTTGAAGGGGGGGGGGGGGGGGGGGTAACTTTTTGGTAGTTTTGCGATTGATTTGTTGTTCTTTTCAAAAAAAAAGAAAAAAAAGGAGAAATACAGAGCACAGACAGGGAAAATCAACGTCACAATTTCACATTTACCAATGAAAACAAGATGCAAACAAGAAGTCAGAAATGAATTAAGAGCGTGATCTCTCTCACATATCTCTCTCTTTCTCATCTCTCTCTCTAGCTCCCCTCTCTCTTTTCTTATACTCTCCCCTTCTTTCTCTCTTTCTCATCTCTCCCCTCTCTCTCTCTTTCCTTATATCCCCCCCCCCCTTAATCTCTCTTTCTCATCTCTCTCCCTCCCCCTCTCTTTCCTTATATTTCTCCCCCCCCCTTCTCTCTCTCTCCCCTCTCTCTTTCCTTATATTTCTCCCCCCCTTCTCTCTCCCCCCTCTCTTTCCTTATATTTCTCCCCCCTTCTCTCTCTCTCTCTCTCTTTCTATGGTCTTTCAATGTCAGTCCATCATTTTCCCTCTTTCTCTATCTGTGTAATTTCCTCTCTTTTTCCATACCTCCATAGCTTTAATACATCAATCCAGAAAAATAACAACATGCAACAGGTATTTATGTATTTTCTATTTGTTTTATTTGATCAGGGATGGCCATAATCTCTCTTTTTTTCTCTCCACAAGTATACCGGTACTCATATCACATACTTCAAAATACGATGAGACGTATAGGGTCTTGTAATCTTCATCCATGTAATATTGACACATATTGACTTCACAAAATAAAATAAATACATGCTCTATTTGGTTTGGGCTAATTATTGGTAATATATATACTACATAAAACCATACATAAAATCATCATGTAAAATATGCTGAACACATACAAGGAAATAATTAATAATAATAGACCTATCTTCACATTTTTTGAAGCTAAGAAACAAATATAATAGAAAGACCATTGATATAACAATTTGAAGATACATGATGATATTGTATGTTTACATCAGGTTCAAACAGATTCAACGCTACAGTCCCACATACTGTAATGAATGTTTGGTTTGAAATTTGGTAAACGTTGATCTTATGAATGTCTACATGTGGAAGACAAAAAAGGTAATACTATTATTATGAGTACATGAATATCAGGATCAATAAAAATGGATCTTTATCAATGTTTATGACATATTTTACCACAAAGAACAAACTTTAAAACATTGAATATCAAAAACATGAACAGTTAGAATGTAATAATAATAATAATAGCTCGTTCTTATATAGCGCTTTTCAGGACCGCAGGCCCTCTCAAAGCGCTTTACAGATAAGTATATTATTACCCCGGTCATTGGATTCAGGCTAACCCGCACACAATGTATGCACATTTTCCACTCCCTGGGGAGCATTCCAGCCAGGCGTCATTTAAGCGCACAAATGATTCATATCCCTTGTAAATTTGAAAGTTGGACTGGTTGAATTAGGGCCTTTGTTGAATACTTTTAGACAAAAAACTTTAATACGTCACATCCTCAAGAAACATAAATCGGGACAAATCAATTTGTCACATGTTTAAATTAAAAAACAAACCTAAATTCATAGCTGTGCTCTTTTATACAAGAAAGTGTGAAAAACAAGCTTGTCGAAATTGTTCACTTTTTTTGGTCTTTCTAAAGAGAAGGTAGATTTCTGGAAAAGATGAAAGAGCATCACGTTAAAAGGTCCCCTGAAAAGTATGGCTCTTCAAATGAAATGCCTTCATATTCGATATATGACAAGTATCGGTTGAAGGTTGTGGATCACAACTTTCTTGCCGCATGTGTGTGCATACATGTAGTCCAGATTCTGCCGATCGGTTTTTATATATTCTTCTATTCTTCAATCATCCATGTCCTTCATTAAAAATGTTATCTACGTCTAACTCTTTAAAATCCACATTTCAAAAATCCTTAAAGGGATAGTTGAGTTCTGTTTTCAGAGCGCAAATGCCTTCAAAGTGCATGGTTATTGCTCTTATTCTTATCTATGACATTTCCAGTGCCCTTTTAGAACCTAAAATTGCTATGAAGGTAATTTTAGACCCCAAAATGTGTGAAATTTAGCCAATAGGATCATACCAATTCAGCTCCACTTTAAAAAAAATACGGTGACCGTTAATTAATTATTGAACTAAAAACAACAATACATGGACCGGCTGGTTGTGCGTAATATAACCAACACGAAAATGCCAACAAATAAGTCAACATCGGCATTGGCTTAAATACGACGTAAAAGGCGCTATTTCGTTTTGTACCACCACAAATTATCTAGTATTTGTGGTGGTACACAAGTATTAGAAATCGTTATATCTATGAATATTTCAGCCGTCTCTGAACCGATTTTGATCAAACAAAGATGATTTTGTCATTTAAATTGTATGTTCTTTCAAATTTGACACTCAGTTTTTCATTATCTCACAATAATTATTTTGTGTAGCGCCCTCTGCAACAGAACTCAACTATCCCTTTAAGTCAAATAATGTTGTGTATCTTGTCTTCTAGTCAAAACACACACACATCTAAAAAGGTGACATTGTGATACATCTAGATGTATACACATGTATAATAAACAAGAGTATTTTACTATTACTTGTCTATACTGGCTTAGGTTCTACATTTTGTACATTTATGCCTGAGGTAACAATAGGTATCCTCTCTATGAAGCCAGAAAGGGCATTAACTCATATACTTTAATGATACAGCCAAATGTGCTTAATAGTGACCACCTGTATATAAAGACCACCTGTATATAGAGACCACAATTTTTGTTCCCCTTGAATATGGTTTCTCATTGAAACCTGTAGTAAAGATACAGGTACCTGTACTTAAAGGCCCCCTGCCTATAAAGACCACTTTTCATTTCTCTATTGAGCGGTCTTTATATACAGCTTTCACTGTATAAGATCAATGTACATGTATAAAGCGTAGATACTATTATACTCTACTGTGCTGTGATGAAAACTAAACTCCGACAGATTTACTTTACAGACACACAATCAACGACTATTCAAAAGCTTCTGAAAACAAGTGCGTCTTCAACAAAACTTTAAAGACAGCAACAGATGAGGCTTTTCTTATGTCTAGTGGGAGCTTATACCAAAGCTTTAAAGCGGCGCAACTGAAAAGCGCAATCTCCAAGAGTTACTTTTGTTTTTACGAGGTAGCTTTAGAAGCAGCTTGTCCTGTGTACTTCTACTATAACACAGATTTAACCCGTTGACTATTACATTGTGATTCGCAAAGGCGTAACACGAGGGACCGACCTGGGGGGTGTTTCACAAAGATCCTAAGTTGAACTTAACTCTAAGTTGGACTTAAAAATTATGGAGAGCCATTTGTAGCCTTAAAATAAAATATATTAGAAAGCAAAAAATCAAGTATTTTAGATTTGTTATAAATTCCACATCAAGAACATGAAATCTCCTTGATAATAGAAAATATGAACGATTTGAATCAACATTTCTTGCCTTTTAACAGAATTTTTACAGAATATATTCATAGATGCTAACGGCTTTCCATAATTTTTAGGTCCAACTGAGAGATAAGTTCAACTTAGGATCTTTGTGAAACACCCCCCAGTTTGCATATGCAAAGGGTTAGCACCCTTCTGGCTCTTAACAGATGATATTATCCTAATTTCAGAGGAAAGAACAACGAATGAAACAGCAGCATGAATTACACCTATACTACAATCATAACAATTCAAATGTACTTCTAATTTTAATAGCATTACATTGTGACACTAACAATAAAATTACTTTAAAATATGTTATATAATATTCATATATATTTCTAGACACTTTTATTTCATTTAAAGTACACACTCCATATAATATCTACAACTTTACATTCATGTAAATTCCAAAAGGAATCAAATAAAACTCTCAATGAATTTACCAGGACAATTGAGTAAATATAGGTTTTAACTACAGGAAAAGCAACCTTTAAAATCTTGAGATAACTTATGTTTGTAAAAATTCAAAATCCAATAAGAGCAGATTTTAGATACAATTATAGATTGAGGATTGGGATATTTGAGAAATAAAAACTAAATCAATTCCCACCTCTCCTTATATTTGCTTATTAATTCACAAACAAAGATGAAACAAACTTTATGGATGAAGAATAGTTTTGGTGTAATCATAATGGCACAAAATCAAGCACAACTATTTTGGTATGAAACTCTTACATCATATCCTTCATTGGTCATCTTAACAGCAAGACGGTTTCATAAAATCTTACTTCACAATTGGTAAACCCCTTTTAAATTCATTGTCCAAACATGATACATCACTGGTACACCAAAAATTGAGAACGACACATATGGCAATGGAAGGATTGAGGGCTATTACATTTCACATTATTTTGATTATTTCACTAATTATCTTTAAAAAATGTTTAAAAAAAAAAGGAATGTTTTTGTCATATGTATGCTTGTTTGAAACAGTTTTCGCATTGTTATGATTATTCAAAATACACGTAAGCCAGCTTAAATTTGCACCTCTTTTAATAGTGCCTTCCAATTTTTCTTTTGTCAAAGGTTGTATGCACTGCTACAGTAGGGGTGCCACTTAAGTTCAGCTTTGTTGTCAATGCGCTTGCTTCCAGTCATGATTATTCAAAATACCTGTATGCCAGCTTAAATTTGCACCTCTTTTATTAGTGCCTTCCAATTTTTCTTTTTGTCAAAGGTTGTATGCACTTGCTGACAGTCTTGAGATTGCCGGTTGAAAATTGTCTTCACCGCTTAAAGAAACATAGAAGTGGGCTCTCATGGGGAATTCAACACCATCATTATGTGTTCGCCCATTAACAAGTCTTGTAAATCACCAGGATGAGCCTTCAGTTTTATGACAAACAGGCCTTATATAATGCTCTGCGTTTTCCACCCATTCCCCCATATATATGGTAAAGTCATTATCTGACATATTTCCATCACCCAAAGACTCTCCGAGAGACCAGGGGGTATACCGTGATAGACTGTGGGTTTGCTGTGCACAGACTTGTACTACAGTAACCTTTTAATAATGGTATTTCCACCAAGTCTGGTGTCAGCGAATGACGACCTCCTGCACATGGACACTGAACCACCTCTCCCTTTAAAGCTTATCTGTACTAGTTTATAGGAGGGATTATACCACCCTGCAAGGTCACTAGACATGTGGTTATCTCATCAACTCAGCTCTGAATTAACATAAGAAAAAGGGGATCATGGGGGACCAATGGTCACCGATTAGGTATTGTTTTTGATATAGAGGGAGCAAGTAGCTACAAGTAGTGCAGTGTGGCTTTAATACCTCTTAATTTGTATTGCACCTTACAAAAATGAACAAGGTAAGTGTGATAGATTTGAATCTGATTTCAATCTCACTTGGCCTTACTTGAGCACTTGTTTGTACAGCTTTGGTTTATTCATCATAAAAAATTGACTGATATATAATATTCTAATAATTTTATACAATTTCTAATAATTCTCAATGATTAAAACAGTTGATTATGCTGATATCCTAAGAATAAGTTATTATAGAGGTCATAAAATAGACAGTTACATGATATATTATTGCAATATTCTATATCAAACAATGATATAATTGAAGACGTTACATCAACGAAACAAAAATACATGTTAAATTCATATAAATCTAAAGCCTTTTTCAACCATGACACAGTTAACTGTTGAAGAACATAAATAATGCTTTGGCGAATAAAAACCAGTGATTGTATAAATGAATGGCATCGGGAGATGTAATAGAGTAGCTACAAGCAACAGACACACCAGAGGGTTCTCAATATCTGTCTGTTATAACTTCCAGAATAATATTCTAATTATTTTGCACAATTTCTAATAGTTCTCAATGTTCAAAACAGTTTATTACTCTGATATGCTATGATAATAACTAATAATAGAGATCCTAAAATAGACACATATGTATATGGATGTGTATATTATTCCACTTTACTTTTTTTTAATTCATCTCTTTATATCAATTTCTCGTGGCAATTTACTATGTCACTTCTGAAAAAGGGCTAAAATTGTGAACAGGGTTTTCACATGTAATCAATCTTGCAGAGTGACATCTATTATCTAATACCTGGTCTAGACGGTACCTGGGGTGGGACAATTGCACCTGGTGTAGGTCTGGGTCTGTTGCGAGGTACCGGTGGTGGTACCATGGGTGGACCAGCAGGACCAAGCTCTTGAGGGGGTGGGAAATCAGGAGGGCTAAAAGCAGGCGGGTCTTCTGAGTGTCCAAATTGCTCATTGAGGAAGTTGTCTGTGGAGTCTGTTTCAATTGCCATGGCTTCTAGGTAGAAGTTATCCTCCGGTTCAACCACTCTCTGAGGAGGTCTCACCGGGCGTGATCGTGGTACAGGTGGTGCTGCATTTTGAGCCACGGTGCCGTTGGTGTTCATGGAAGCTTGTTCTAATGAGACTTCGGTGAAGGCGTCGTTGCTGGCAGACCGTGGAGGTGCCGATGGTCTTGGTGGTACACTAGGCATTGTATCAGGTACCGACTGAATGACTTGTGGTTCCTCTGCTTCTGGTGCGCTTGGTCTCTGAGGTCTGCTTCCTGGTACAGGTGGTGCAATGGACAACACAGCTGGTGACTCTGAAGCACCTTCAGCCATTGGCGGTGCTGGTCTTGTTGGAGGCCTGCCGGCTGGAACAGGTCCCCTGGTTGGTGGAACCTCTGCAGTTGGTCGATCTTGTTGTGGCTCCTGATGGACAAAGGAATTAGACTCTGGGATTATTGAACTCCTCTGTCTTGGCATTGGACGAGGTGGTGCAACTACAGGTACCTTCTCACCCTCAGTTGACCTCAAAGCATTCCCATCCTGCACAGCTGCATTATTATTGCATTCTTCAAAAGTTGCACCACTGGTGCCCCTTTTCAAAGAGCCAGAAGATCGTGGTGCCACGGTTGGAACCTTGACGTTCTCAGGGGGTGGGGTGGTAAAGGAAGGGGGTACACTAACATCACTATTGCATGCATCAACGCTCATTGTAGCAGCACTGGTATTCCTTTTCAAAGAGCCAGAAGATCGTGGTGCCACGGTTGGTACCTTAACAGTATCAGGGGGTGGAGTGGTAAGGGAAAGGGGTACACTGTCACCACTATTGAATGCATCAACACTCATTGTAGCACCTCTTTTCAAAGAGGCGGAAGATCGTGGTGCCACTGTCGGTACCTTGGGAGCATCGGGAGGTGGGGAGGTAAGGGATGGGGGTACACTGACGCCGAGCTCCTGTAGAAGTCTGACGGCGTCATCATGGCTCTCTGCATGCAGGGTATGACTCACTTGGTAGGGATCACTGATTATGGAGGAGGGCTGCACAATAAAAACAACAAACATGCAAGCCACCAGTTATGGGAAGGACACAAACACAGATGAAGGACGTTGATTATGAAGTGTTAATGTGGTACGTACCTGAAATATAAGTAAGTCACTAAAATGGCACCAAACTTTGCGCAGCACATTATGGGTACTCCATGGGGTATTGTATAATGTACAATTATGAGTATGGCATGCTTAATGTTTGAGCCCTTTTCTTGCAGTTTGGTGAATTTTTACCAAGGTTGCTGCAAATTCCTAGAGTGATTGAAAAAGGCTAGCATTGTGCTAGAAAATTTATTGTGCATGAAATGTCACAAAGTTCGGAAAACTAAACTTTTGCAATTCGCGAAAGATTCATGCAGCAAAAGTGGCCATCCTAAACACTTCCCCAAAGTTGTCCAGATTAAAAGTACAGTGCAGTGTTGGACATGCAAGAATGATTCAGGTCGTTGCCACTTGAGTGCTTGCCATAGTAAACCAACAAAACGTGCAGGTCAATAGGTCAGTAGGAACAGGGTACTGTGACAGAACATGAATAAATGAGGGAGGACTACTTGTCTAAGATCCAGGCCCATCTGACACCCATGCAATGCACAAGGCATTTCCAAAGAGTCTTAACAGGGGACTTACATGCAGGAAAGACACCTCTACTGATCTGGGGGACATTTCACAAAGCCTTCTTTCAATGACAAATAACAAAAATCAGTGACAAATCTGCTGATAACCAATCAGAAGCTTATAACACAAATTGTCATTTGTCACTGATGACAAGTTTTGTGAAACGCTCCCCTGGCCTTCAGGCCAATCTGATACTCAAGCCATGCACAAGGCATCCCTAAACAGCCTAACCAGGAGGGCGTTTCACAAAACTTGCCATCAGTGACAAATGACAGTTTTCGTTATAAGCAGGGGTGATAGTGAGCACTAAAAAAAAAAAAAAAACTCAACCACGCCCCCCTTGAGTTAAAAAAAAAAAGTAGAGGATTGGGGGGGGGGGGGGGAATGGCATCTAACAACATTCCCCCCTTTTGAGTTAGAAAATTGGGAAAAATAGGGAAAATAGAGTAAATGAGGGGAAAATCTGAAGAAAAAAAATCTGAAGAAAACAAAATCAGAAAGAAAACAAAATCAGAAAGAAAAACAATTCAGGAAAAAAATTGGGAAATCAATTTAAATCAGGTTTTTATCAGGCCTGTATAAGCTACTGCAAATCCTTGTTTCTGATTGGTTATCAGCAGATTTGTCACTGATTTTTGTCATTTGTCATTGAAAAAAGGCTTTGTGAAACGGGCCCTAGGACAATGACAAACAGGACCGGGACACCTACATGTATATGTCTACACCTCAGGCCAATCTGATACTCATGCCATGCACAGGGTATCTCCTTACATTAATGTATGAAACATTTATTCATGCTCATAGCAAATCTTGTCATTGTAATAGAAACAAATGCAGGAATTCATCTATGCAGCAGGCAAGTTATTATGCAAGTTAGGATGCTAAACCTACTGGCTAATACCAGAAGAAAAAATCAACTTCTTCATCAAAATCTGCGTTGAACTGCAAAGGATACACAACAATCAAATACAAAATAATTATAGTTTCATAAATGTAATGCTTCCTGGGAGAAATTTTAATTATTTAAACATATTTGTGGCTTACACCCAGTGGTAAAGTTGCTGCCCGGCAAGCAGTATGGTAGATGCAGGTTCAAGTCCCGCTGGTTCCAAGATTTTGTTCTAACTTGTTTTTCAATACAGATCAAACAATCTTATTTACTGGGTGTAAGCCACAAATATGTTTAAATAATTACAAAAAATAATGATAATTTACTGTTATTGTACATTCCAAATAGCACATTGTTTTGATGTATGTAACCATCGAGCCTATTCAGGCTTCTTTCAAATATCAAACATTGAGTCTGTGTCCTACATGGGGATCTTTAAACCTGATTAATTATATGTTGTGTCTGAATAGCAACAAAAAAAAGGAGGAGTATTTTATCGCATCATGGACAGGTGCTATTTCAACAAATGAATGATAAATTTATCACCTTTCCTTTTTTCAAATGGGAAACAACAATATTGCCACATCTGAGCATGATTAGTTTAAATAATGCATATATGCATCTCTTTGTCTTCAAATCTCGCATTTTTCCACTATCTGCAAACACAGGTATAAGGGGGTACCAAAGAGAATGCTTATGTGTGCGTGCGTGTGTGTGTGTGTGTGTGTGGGTGTAGATGGTGTACATTATATGTGAAGGCACAAATCAATGTACTGACTGGGGTAACAAAATTCACTAATTGAAGGAAGGGTCGTTTTGTCTAACCCAATTGGTTTGCAAAATTAAAGGGAAAGTCCACCCCCAAAATAAGTTTGTTTCGATAGAGGCAGAATAATAAGAAAATCAGGTGAGTGAAAGTTTGAGCAAATTCTGAATGAAAATAAGAAAGTTATGAATTATTGAAGTTGTGATCAATCAAATACAAATTGGCAACTCTGTGACTTATTATACGAGCTCTCCTTCATTTGCTTTGTGCATAATATTCCATAAAATCATGTTTTCTTCGTTATTGATGACGGAATATATATTTGTTCCTTGCAGGGGGAGTATAGAAACATATTTGCAATTATTATATTTAGGGTGCATGTATGGTTGAAATTTTTCTTGAGGGAAAATGAAAATTTTATATTTTTTTAGTACTAAGCAAATGGAAGTTGAGCTCGCATTTTACGTCATAGAGTTGCCAATTTGTGTTTGATTGATCACAACTTAAACAATCCTAACTTCCTTATTTTTAATCGGAATTTGCTCAAACTTTCACTGACTTGTTTCTCTCATTTTTCTACTCCTATTAAAACTAACTTCATTTCAGGGTGGACTTCCCCTTTAACAATTTCCAGTCTTGACTAACCTTTAAACACAGGTATAGATCAATCTTAGAATAGAAACGGTTCAATATTCGTGAAACCTTTGGTATATCTATCCCATGATCAAAAACGAATGTGGCCCAGGGAGATTATTTGTGAGTTATATAAAGAGTTCAATTGATAGGCAGAGATCACTATTGATTATTATTGTCCTTAGACAGGCCTTAAATTTCAATATTTTTAGGGCAAGGCCACTTTTCTGTTGGGCACATTCCTATATTACAGAACAAATAGGAAGAAATGGAAAGGGCACAACAAATCTCCAAGGCCAGTGAGAGGGGCACTGAGGCCAATCAAAGGGGCATCCACGGCCATGGCCTTGGATTAATTCAAGCCCTGCTTAGATGTACTGACCCCCGAGCCTGAACGGGTTAAAATCTTTTGCAGGGAGGAGTCGGCTTACCCTTGCTACGGGGACATCTGGTTTCCTTTTGGTCTCTTCTACCGGTGGTGCCTGTGGTCTTGCTGGGGGCATGTTGGGTCTAGAGGGGCGCACTGGTGGACCGGGCCTGGTAGGGGGTACGCGTTTCTGTGCTGTAACTTTGACTTCAACATCGGCCTAAATAATGAAAAACTTAATGAATGATCAATGACTACATTCTCACAAATTCTGTCATTTAGCCTTTCAACATCTTGCCAATTAATGGATTTCAAAGCTTATCTGCCCATTTAGAATCCTTCCCCAAATTGACAATACTGGTATTTTTCTTCTATTGTTACATTGTTTTAACAAAGATTCATGCATCTGAAAATAATATATTACAAGACCAGGGCTGTCTTCTAAACAATTGCAATTAATCGCAACTTATTTGCGATTGATATCAACTCTGCAACTACATGTATGTACATAAGAGATAGGAGACTGTAAACCTGTTATTGACGGGAGGACTTGCGCTTGATTCGGACCAATCACACCTCTTCATAAAACAGGGCGCAGTTATCTAATCTCCAAATATTGCCAATTAATATAAGGAATTTTTTTTTTTTGTTGACCTTTCAACGTGATGCCAATTAAAGCTTCAGCTCGGCATGGCCGCAAAAGGATAGATAGATAGTTTATTGGTTCCCATAATTTCTCAATTTACAAAGAGTGTAACAACATATTGAAAATGATTATAATATACATGTACGTACAATACCGGTACACACTATTCAGAAAATTATCCTTCAGTTGAGCTTTAGAGATATACATGTAGTGGGGGAGCCCATGGAAAAGCAGAGCTTGTTGTGGATAGGCTCCTGAAACTACAAATGACATAATTAAACTAAAGTTACTGAGGTTTATAAAATCAGGGGTGATAGTGAGCATTTAAAAAAAAAAATAGTTGTTTTTTTCCCCGACCTTGTGTGTAAAAAAAAAAGAAGGAATTCAGGGGAAAAAGAATGGTATCTAAAACAATTCCCCCCTTTTGAGTAAGAAAATCAGGAAGAAAAAAAATGGGGAAAAATTGAGGAAAAAAAAAAAATCTGAAAAACTAGATGGAACTTCAATTGCGCGCAGTCGAAATGATGCCTCCGTCATAGAGCAATTTTACAAACCAAAACAGAAGAAATTTTTCAAATTCAAGTTCAATTGTAATCCATTAATGGGTTCTCAGAATATCGTGATTACAAGCAATTTCTCATGTACATATATGACCCTTTGATCTTTGACCTCATGACCCTAAAATCTACTCAGTTCATTGGCTCTGCAAGATGTCCAGAGTTAAATAGTAATCAATCTGTCAGTTCTAATGAGAATGCGTTCACAAGCTATTTTTGCATACATAATGAGCCCATGACCTTTGACCTATGACCTCATGACCCAAGAATCGACTCAGTTCATTGGCTCTGCAAGATACATACATGATCTAAGTTTGGCAGGAATCCATCAATCTGTTCTAATGATAATGCGATCACAAGCTGGTTTTGCATACATAATGAGCCGCATGAACTTTGACCTTGACCTTATGACCCCAAAATCTAATCAGTTCATCGGCTCTGCAAGTAACATACATGACCTAAGTTTGGCAGGAATCCATCAATCGGTTCTTTAGATAACGCGATCACAAGCTATTTTTGCATACATAATGAGCCCTGTGACCTTTGACCTCGTGACCCCAAAATCTAATCAGTTCACCGGCTCTGTAAGATACATACATGACCAAAGTTTGGCAGGAATCCATCAATCGGTTCTTCAGATAACGCGATCACGAGAACGGGACGTACGGACGTACGTACGTACGTACGGACGTACGTACGTACGTACGTACGGACGGACGGACAACCCGAAAACATAATGCCTCCGGCTACTTCGTAACGGAGGCATAAAAAGGGAAACCGATTTAAACCTGGTAATTATCAGGCCTGTAAAACAAGGAAAGGGAGAAGGTTAGGGTTAGGGTATCTCCAACCTACCTGAACCTCTTCCCCATTTCCTCCCCTAGGAGGGGGCCTGCCTGGTTTAGCAGGGCGTGGCGGCCTCTTGGGCCTCCCTGCCCCCTCCTGCAGCTCTACGGTGGGGGAGGGCGTGCCCGAGCGTGACCCGGCACCCAGGGTTGGTAGGAGGGGTGCTTGGAGCTCCGGTTTGAGGGATCCAAAGTCTTGACCATTCTCGTCTTCTTCTGTAGGCGGTGAAGAGACGGGAAAAGATACCAACAAAAATAGATGATAATAATAATAGGCATTTCTATGGCGCCATGTATCTAGAAATCCTATTCTGAGGCGCACTAATTATTACCCCGGCTTTACCTGTGCTGCCATTACAGCGCTCCAGCATTTCAAGGAATTAATTCCTGCCAGGTACCCATTTACCTAACCTGGGTCGAGGGTGGCAAAAGAGATTAATGCCTTGCCAAAGGACATTAGTGTTGTGTCAGGGATCGAACCACAAACTTTGAATTTGAAGTCAAATGCTTAAATCACTCGACTACGACACTTCTGAGAAGACAAATAGTATGATGAGAAGGAATTACATGGTCAGATCATGAACTAATGGTTATCCTGTTTGGTTGATGATTTGAATGTCCCAAGTCCAATTGTCTATGCCTATATATGAGGTTCCTTCAATAATTCTCCTCATTATCTCCATCACCATCATCATCATAATCAGTATCTTTTCAATCATTTATCATCATCGCCATAACCATCATAATAATTATCGTCATCACCACCATCATCATGATCAGCATTATCACCATATCCACCATCACCATCACAATAATTATCGCATCACCAATATCATCGTCATCATCACCATCACCATCATCACCATCACCATTACCACATCATGATCCCCACCACATCACCATTACCATCATTATCACTACCACACCATCGCCAACACCACCATCCCCAACACCATCACTACCACACCATCATACTAATTATCGCATCACTACCATCATCATCAGGATCACCACCATCACCACCACATCACCATCACCACCATCATCACCACCACATTATCACCACATCACAATCACAATCACCACCACCACCACCACCACCACCACCACCACCACCACCACCAACATCACCACCTTCCTCATCCTCATCATCTACTGAAATCTAAATTCCTTTAAAGGCCCACTGCACTACTTATAGCTACTTGCGCCCTCTATATCGTAACAAATGCCTGATCAATGCCTGTTGGTCCCCCATGATCCCCTTTTTCTTATGTTAATTGAGAGCTGATTTGGTGAGAGAACCACCTGTCTGTGACCTTGCAGTGAGGTCTAATACCTCTTGGCTAAACTAGTGCAGACGGCTTTAATTACCTTCCAAGTCGAAGCTCATTGATGGCACATCAAACGATTCTCCTAGCAGACTGCTAGCCATCATAATTATCATCCCCATCATCATCTTCATCATCATCACCACCACTACCACCACCACATCACCATCACCACTATCACCACCATCATCACCACCACCTCCCTCTTCCTCATCATCTACTGAAATAATCACCTTCCAAGTCGAAACTCATGGATGGCACATCAAAGGACTCTCCTAGCAGACTGCTCGAGACCGGGTTGAAAAGCCTCTCTGTGTTTGGACTGCACATGGCCAGCTCCTTCTCAAGGAGCTCCAACCACTTCTCCATCTTGAGCTTCACATGAAGCACCTTATGTCCAATCTAGGGTCAAAGAACATCACAAGATTAAAATGGTGATAGAGAGGGAGAGAGAGATAAGCATGATAGAGGGAGAGAGGATGGGAGAAAGAGTGCTAATTTTCACAATTAAAATTATTGTTATATCGCCAATTCTGGGTCTTTTTGCTTCGTTTGAACTTTCATTATGGTCTTCATCTAAATTATAAGTGACTTTTGGACATGAAAATATCTTAAAACAAGTAAAATGTATATTTCCTACTTCTCATTTCCTTTCAGGCAGAGCCCCAGTAAGAGTTTGTTTACACTATTATGTAAGATGATGAAGAGTGCAGCTGCCACCTCTCACGCAGAGCTGCAAGGCTCTGTCCAAGTTTTAACGAGAGAATTGAAAGTGGGGTAGTGATACCCAACTTGATTTACATTGGTGCCTGTGTTATAGTGGTGGGGTATTAGTGGCTCTGTCAAAGTTTTAACGAGAGAAACGAAAGTGGGGTAGTGATACCCAACTTGATTTACATTGGTGCCTGTGTTATAGTGGTGGGGTATTAGTGGCTCTGTCAAAGTTTTAACGAGAGAAACGAAAGTGGGGTAGTGATACCCCACTTGATTTACATTGGTGTCTGTGTTATAGTGGTGGGGTATAGTTTTAACGAGAGCTTTTTGTAATGGTAATTATGCAGGTGTGGAAGAACATCAGAGCAAAAATTGTTTCCTGAAAATGCATCTATCATGTACAAAAAACATAATACAGTCAAAACTGTCTATAGCGACCACCCGAGGGAAACACAAAAAGTGGTCTTTGTAGACAGGTTCCTTTAGTACATGTTTAAATGAGAAACCATTTTCAAGGGAAAATAAAAATGTGGTCTTTGTAGACAGGTGGTCTCTCTATACAGGTCCAATCTAGGGCCAAAGGTTAATAATACAGTGAAACCTGTATATAAAGACCGCTCAAGGGAGACAAGAAATGTGGTCTTTATACTATACTAAACATGTACTAAAGGAACCTGTCTACAAAGTCCACTTTTGTGTTTCCATTGGGCGGTCGCTGTAGACAGGTTTGACTGTAATAATAATATTTGCCTTTTTAGTTGTATTTAATGCTTACGGTTTGGTTGTTGAGCTTATCCCGAGCTGATAGAGCACTGTGTCCATGCCGGAATGTGACCAGCATGTCAGATCCAACGAACCTGTGAAATGATGATTGCAGTATTTAGAAAGTTATCATACAGATAGAGAGATACAGTCAATTACGTATGATAATGTAAATACATATATATATATATACATACCCCAACAAACAAATAACAGGATTATTACAGTCAATACATAAGCATACAGAGAGATTAATACAGTAAAAATCTTTGAGTGACCGGTTTTACTTTACTCATTTTCCCGAAAAGAATGTAGTGTTATAAAAACCGTTAGGGAAACAAATATTAAGTTTTGATTTCCAACCATGAATATCTGGATAATCAGACAGGCCATCGGCTTGTTAAATTCATGGGGTTCCTGACTGACCTAAATGTTTACAATTATCATTAAAGCATGGGCTAAATCCAGGATTTTATTTTAGAATCTGAGACAACCAGGGTTGGGTTAAAACTCAGTAGAATACAGACTCTACAGTCTCACCTGACGAGGATAGCTTCTCCCTCTGAAGCAGTCAGCTCCAGCACCTCGTCCATCTCATCATCAGCAAAAACTACCTGGTTGCCATGGGGATCCGTGAGTGAGAGGATGACGGTCGCGTCCGGGGGTCCCTGCTGGCAGAAGACGTCGTGGAAGATGGATTCTCTGGTGTCTTCGTCGACGAGCTGGACCTCCACTTCGATGATGGCTACAACAGGTCTGTAAGCATAAATTTTACCTTGTCAATGGTTATCATTGTTGATTACACAGTGATTCATAAGTTGTTATACCTCACCATTTTATTGTTACCATTTCTGTAAGTCACATGGATTGGAGAAGAAGACCTTTTGGTCACAGTTATTTAGATAATCTTTTTCTTTTCCTGGCATCCATGTGACTCTTTTCCAAATGTACTCATACTCTTGTTTTGTATTCAATGTTTTTCTTTGTCTCCCTTGGGTGGTCTTTATATACAGGTTATATACATACCTGTGATCGGATGTCTTTAGTTCAGCACGACCATAGTGTAATACACGACCCGAGTCCCAGTTATCAGGAAAAACTTCAAACGGATCTACACAAGGAGAAAGAGTGAATTATTCTTTACACACGATACAACAATAGCTAAAAATTGGTTATTTCATAATACCAGTTAGAAAGATGGCTAGAATTTCATTTTATCTTTAATAACTAAACTTAACACCAGTTGAAATTCCATGCACAGTTTATTCTCCTATCGCAGTCCAGTTTTTTAAAGTTCACTTTTATTTCAAAATAGTACATTTCTCCCAGTATTTTTATTATCATGTGTGAAATGATTGCCCTGTTCATGATGACAACCTGCACCTACATTTGTAAATTGACATAAAAAATGTTTTTCACGTCATAAATGGTCCTCTCAAAGCTCAAAGAAAGGCTGTTAACTTGATACAGTTATCAGAGCAACACCCAAAACCATTTTTTTGAGTTTTAAAGAATTAGTTAGTAAAACTTGTGGAGTTAAATCATTCAGAAATGTGAATACCAGTCAAAAGATATCCAAGAAAATCAGACTTATAGCAACATACTGTACTTCTCCAATTTATGTTGTTTATAGTACCAATATAATGGGCAGAATACGTTAAAACAAGAGTAATCTTTCAACCAACCAAATATGCTATAAATCAAAGCATGATTATAATCAAATTTGAGTTGCCAATTTTAGATGACAGTTCCTTACTATCGGAGCTTTGTTTGAAGTAGAACGGTTAAAATATTAAAGTATTATTGAGGATACACACTGAAGAGAAATTACACAGTTCTCAAGCAGGTCTTTCAACACATTCGGTCTTGCAGCAATTGCTCAGCGTCAATTTCCTCTACTTATAAATAAATGATAAAAATATGACCAAATTTGTGTTTGCAAATTTGAGATGACATTTCCTTACTATTTCTCAAGAAGTTTTTTTGACACATTCGGTCTTGCAGCATTTACTCAGCATTAATTTCCTCCAATTATAAATTTTATAAAAATATGATCAAAATTGTTTTGCCAATTTGAGTTGACAGATCCTTACTATCGGAGCTTGGTTTAAAGTAGAACGGTTTGTGTCTCCTCCATAGGATGCGATCCGTCCATGCCGGTGTCCGCATCTTCTCGCTGGTATCGTAGTCTTCGGAGAAGAGATCGTATTTGTAGGTCGGTGCAAAGCGGATGGTACCTTCTGCAAACCCTTGGAATGTCTACAAAACAGACAAATAAAAAGTTCATCATAACGTACCAACCAAACTCTACTGGTAGATCTAGATAGTTCTTGCCATAGCTAAAGCAACCTCAATCCTCTCAGCTCGTGCTAGCCAAGCTATGGCGCAATACACGAGAAAGCTGAAATAACCGGCCATCTGGCTTGCTGCCCAAGGTGTCTCCATTTTTTTTTTTTTTTTTTAAAGTCTGAAAAATGTCAAAATCGGGGGTGCGGCCTTATCGCCGGCAAATACGGTATCAGTGCAATAACGGTTTCACGAAGGTCATGATACATCCAGGATCGTAAAGAGTGATACCGGTAGTGATTTAAAATCAATTACTGGCAGTAGATCAACTCTTTCCACTAGGAAGTTCATATGCTCTCCCAGGGATCATGATCAGGGCCCTATTTCACAAAACTTGTTATCAGTGACAAATGACAGTTTTTGTTATAAACTACTGAAATCCTTGCTCGTGATTGGTTATCAGCAGATTTGTCACTGATTTTTGTCATTTGTCATTGAAAAAAGGCTTTGAGAAATGGGTCCCTGAATGGGAATCAGACCACCTGTTGTTTATAACGAGGTTCCACTGCATTATATTTGACCTGGTAATGAATTCAATTTTCAAGAGACTGGTCACCTAACACATCTCGACCCCAGTGACACTTACATTCCCTTTGCGTCTTTCTAGCAAGAGTTGGTCACATTCTATATTTGACATGGTAATGAATTTCAAGAGACTGGTTACCAAACACATCTCGACCCCAGTGACACTTACATTCCCTTTGCGTCTCTCTTGCAAGACTAGGTCACACTCTATATTTGACATTGTAATGAATTTTCAAGAGACTGGTCACCAAACACATCTCGACCCCAGTGACACTTACATTCCCTTTGCGTCTCTCTATCAAGAGTTGGTCACATTCTATATTTGACATGGTAATGAATTTCAAGAGACTGGTCACCAAACACATCTTGACCCCAGTGACACTTACATTGCCTTTGCGTCTCTCTATCAAGAGTTGGTCACATTCTATATTTGACATGGTAATGAATTTCAAGAGACTGGTCACCAAATACATCTCGACCCCAGTGATACTTACATTCCCTTTGCGTCTCTCTATCAAGAGTTGGACACATTCTATATTTGACATGGTAATCAATTTCAAAAGACTGGTCACCAACACATCTCGACCCCAGTGACACTTACATTCCCTTTGCGTCTCTCTAGCAAGATTTGGTCACATTCTATATTTGACATGGTAATGAATTTCAAGAGACTGGTCACCAAACACATCTTGACCACAGGGACACTTACATTGCCTTTGCGTCTCTCTATCAAGAGTTGGTCACATTCTATATGTGACATGGTAATGAATTTCAAGAGACTGGTCACCAAACACATCTCTGCCCCAGTGACACTTACATTCCCTTTGCGTCTCTCTATCAAGAGTTGGTCACATTCTATATTAGACATGGTAATGAATTTCAAGAGACTGGTCACCAAACACATCTCGACCCCAGTGACACTTACATTCCCTTTGCGTCTCTCTATCAAGACTTGTTCACATTCTATATTTGACATGGTAATGAATTTCAAAAGACTGGTCACCTAACACATCTCGACCCCAGTGAAACTTACATTCCCTTTGCGTCTCTCTAGCAAGAGTTGGTCACATTCTTTGAGAGCCTCGTAATCATGGATGGCCACGAGGTCCTTCACCTCGTCATTGTCTTTATCGATCCGATAGTTGAAGTCTCCGCACCAGAAAACATAGTCGTGGCTCTCCAATGTACGACCCTAGGGGGGAAAAATGTTAAAAATAAAAGCATAATAGATCATTTCGTAGTTAGCACAGGGTCAAATATCCACAGATCTTTTACTCATGGAAAAGTCTAACTTTGTGTATTTTAAAATAATCAATGCCAAAGTCATGTACATGTATGTGCTTCATGAAAAGCTTCTGTTTGCCTTCTTGTATCATAGAATGTACAGTAGGTGTACACATGAATAATGATTACATAACATGAGCATGTATTCATCTCGGTGGGTTTTACAATTTTAGGGCAGGTCCAAGCTATTTGCTTTGTGACGTACGGGACATTCAGAGACTTTAAACAAGAAAAAACAATGGATGACATTATTGATATGGCTATCTTTTGGTATGAGTCTGTGGCTATTTATGGGCTAGTTCATTTGTGGAAAGTTTTAGTTCTGACCAATTCATAAATTAATTTGTAATGTAATTAATGTGCTGCGTGACGTACGGGACCAGAGAATTTCTGACTTTTTCAAAAATAAGTTCATCATAAAAGTTCTCTGAATTTATTAAGTTATGAGATTTATGGTAATGATATCTTAATTCATTATGGAATCAAGCATTAATCACAACTATTACCATATTTTTCTGACCTTTTGTTGTTATGTAATATACCAAAACATAAAAGTGTGTATGTGACGTACGGGACACGTGACGTACGGGACAACTTTTCCCTATGGGAAAATGCATTGAAATGAAGAATTTTCATCAAAATTTGTGAAATGTGAACAATTTTAACTTAAATCAGTGACAATTAGAGTGTTTTAGAACCCAATTAGATCCTCTAACCATCACTTAATATCCTCTGTGTTAATTTATGGGGTAAATCAATACAAATATTACTTTAACAAAGAAAACGAATGGAATTAATATATTTATACACACTATATTACCATGTTTATTCCATTTACCCATCTATCACGTGCAGTCTTGCTTCTTTTCTCATTTCTTTTATCCATTCCATTCAACATTGCAAAATGTTTTGAAATAATAATTAATGAAGAAGATGAACTTGAACTTGAAAACTTTTATTTAAACTTGTTTAAAACACAGGGGCACACTCGGCACATCATATTTGGTCAAAGAACATTTCTTATGCTCTAAGTGTTTGTGAACAAAGATACATTAAAAATATGAAATCTGTTCTTCATAGCTTGTTTGAATTACTTGATAGTAATATTAAAGAATTTTGAAGGAATTCAAAGATAATGCTGAACATATTGTCTTTTTTAAATCCTTTTATCACAGATTAGAACATGTATATATTATGTTGCTGTCATATATTCAAGAATTTTGATGTACATTAATGTAACCTACATGTTTGTGAAAGATGGATACAAATATATAAATCTTGAATGTATTTTGTATTGATTTAAGACATCTCATTAACACAACCAGATATAAGAAATTAAAACCCTAAAGATTTGTGTGACCTTTTCCACAATTCAAAAGATTAAAGTAAAATTAACAAAAATGCATGGGTGTAAAAGTGATAAAAATCTTAAGTGGATGAGAGTGTGAAATACTCAAAAAGGCTGTCCTTATGATTTAGTTTTTAGGAGATAAAAATTCCTGAGCTGGCTCCATAACATTGTACATTGTATGCTGTAATCTTTACCATCATATATGACATGTATGACAGCTTGATAGCATACATGTGCTAAGATTCTTACCTGCAGCATCTATGAGTTGTAAAAGCCAGCTTCTGGTGCATCTACAGTACTACCATATAATTTCATTAGACTCATTCCAGGAACTAGTACACTATTATGATATACATAATAGCATCCTGCCAATGTTGGGGACATCAACTGGCAACATACCAAAGTTGATAATACCAGGGGTCTGGCTTGAAGACTAATTACATGTACATCAAATTCAGTACAAACACAATTCCTAGAAGGGACCCAGCTGGAATGTTCATATATCCCTGTATACAACAAGTTTCCTAACACAGTATATATTCTCCTTTTGGTCATTTCTTTTTTCACATCTTGCATTGGTTTTATATGGGGTTGTCCCGTACGTCATACACTTGTCCCGTACGTCACATTTCTTAATTTGATTATGTAATCAACACAAAATTTTTGTAATTTTTGTTAAAGCTATTTTCTGTTAGGTATTCATCTAAATTAGAACTTCCTAGAATATCTTTAAAAAAAAAAATTATTTTCATAATTAAAATTAAACAAATTATGATCAAATTGTGACGTACGGGACATCACACTTTGGAATCTACCTCATTTGCATAATTAATTAATTTTGAAAGTTTTTATATTTTTTTCCTATTTTCTAGCATGATGGTCTACAATTCCCGAGATATTTAATTTTAAACAATTAATTCCAACGAGATACAAAAATAAAAATGTAATGTCCCGTACGTCACGCTAATTAATAAAAATCGAAGTTCGTGACCTTGGCACTCTTCGTATTTTGATAATTTTTTTTTTTTTTAATCAAATTCATAAAATTCATAGTTTCAGCTTTAAAATGAGGTATAGTTTGTTAAATATATATAAAGATGAAATTTGACCCCCAGAGGGGACAATAGCTTGGACCTGCCCTTTATCACAAATGACCTTTATCTGCCCATGCGCAGATACATGTAGTATTTACGAAATGGCTTATTAAAGAGCAATTCAACCTTTGTAATAATATCATTTGTCTAAAAGCGAAAAAATACGAGGAACAGGATGGTGAAAGTTTGAAATAAATCCCACCAATAATAAGAAAGGTATTAGTATAAAGTAGAGATCACTAAATCTATGGAGGTCACAAATTGGCATTTGGTCACTGGATAATGACATAGTCACTGACAACTCTCCCGTTTGTCGTGTACAAAACATCACAAATTTGTATTTTTCTCAAAAGCGGCTTCTCCCTTAGGGCACGTCTCAAAATGAATGTTGGGTAGCATTATCAAAGGTTCTCTGAAAAAAAAAGATTCAGAATCATACATTTTTGAAATTGACATATTACTCATTTGGGTGTGGAACAAAGAGGAAAATTGTTTGGCACTTTGATTGTTTAACAGAAATATGGTGCCATATGAAATATTGTGAATCACCGTGATCATTAAAGAACTATGTGGATTTTCATCAGCTATTTATAAAATTTCTCTCCAGCCTCCAACCCCCCCCCCCCCCCAAAAAAAAGATATATAATTTGTTTTTTTCTTTGCTAGAACTAAATGCTCACCATAGGGAACATGATCTTGGAGCTGATCTCTGCGTAATCGTCGTTCCGATCCTTGATGTGTGACTGGCCAGCGGCTAGATGGGCACATACAAAGCACATTGACGTCCCGTGGAACACGAACCGGATTGCCACGCCACCTTTATTGCCTGCTGCCCCCTTGAGTCCAGTCTTGACAGTGTCGACTGCTACATCCCTGTGTTAAAGCAAACAATGAGAGCCAACTTGTTTAGGATGTTTGATTTTAATGGTACAATAAACACACATGGATTCTACCTTTTTGTACAATATATTTTTAGTCCAGGGGGTGTTTCACAAAGACTAAGTTGGACTTTAAGTTGGACTTAACTATGGCAGGCCGTTTATGCTACTGTTTGCTCTCACCATTAGCTGGCATTGGTCTCTCAAAGGACATACAAATCATGGTCACAAATCTACAGAATTTACCTCTTTTGATACTTCATTATTCATTATCTAAAGATCATAATTATGAGACCAATGGTGTGAGCAACCAGTGGCATGAACGGCCTGCCATAGTTAAGTCAAACTTAAAGTTGATCTTAGTCTCTGTGAAACACTCCCCAGGTCTGAGAGAAAAGAAATAGTTTCTACCTGATGAAAGGTGCGTGCTGAGGCCGGATGAAGATGTAGAGACACACACCGACAAGCTGTTCACACACTAGTAAAACATATTTGTGATCTCTGGATAGCGACTTCTGGAGCTCTACGCCCCATTTTCTTTGGTTTGTTGTACTGCAAGGAAAAAAAGAAGAAAAGAACTTATAATACATGTATGATATCAAAAGTCCTAATGAAAGTCGTAAAAGTTGTAATTAGTTACAACCAGTTTTACTTTATTCTACATATATTCTTTTGTCACAACTGTAAAGTTTGCAATGTTTTATTTGTTACAAATTTGTAAAACTGCAAAAGAAAAAGAAAATCAAACAGAAAAAAATAAATCAAATCAAATCAAAGCAAAGGTACTACATGTTTATAGTATTTTGGGGGTTTAAATATCTGTTTTAATCTTTTGTGTCTCTCCTCTAATCTAATGCATTCAGATCCACCATTTCTTCATGTCTGTCTATCCATCTATCTATCTATCTATCTATCTATCTAATCTATCTATCTATCTATCTATCTATCTATCTATCAATCAATCAATCAATCAATCAATTGATCAATCAATCAATCAATCAATCAATCTATCTATCTATCTACCTATCTATCCATCCATCTATCCATCCATCTATCTATCCATCCATCTATCTTTATCTCACTGTCCTTACCTTGCACTGATGATATTGCCTGCATTTAGATCCACCATTTCTTCAAAGCCGATAGCATAGATGTCTGTCTGTCTGTCTATCTATCTATCTATCTATCCATCCATCTATATATCTATTTACATTCCACATACTAAGAATCTTGCTCTACGATTGGTCAAAAGTAAATCACGTGATGAAAGATAGTTCGCCCATTATTTATGGGAAAAGCAAAAAGTTTGTTACACTGTGTAGATAGTACTACTATCTACACAGTGCAACGCACTTTCACTAAAGATAGATGTACTATCTACACAGGGCAACACACTGTCACTGAAGATTATCCAGAAGCTTACTAAAACAGGCGTAATTAAGCGCGCATTACCAAAGAGCGCAATTAAAGCAAACACATGCGCGCACCGTACCCTCAAGGGGTTGGGTTAAACTTTTAATTTTTTTGGTGTGAATTTGGGCCTGGTGTCCTTTTCTTTTTGTAGTTAAATTGTTTTAGATGTGGAATATAAAGCAAATAATCACCTTTTGGTTTCAGGCGATGGCAAACTATCACTTTCTCGTCGATCAGAATGTATACGCTATCTTTCCTCAGCTTCGCTTCGAAAAGATAGCTACATCCAGATCGCCTCGGAAGTGATAGTTTGTCCCATCACCTTCACCAACGGTAGTTATTTGCTTACTATCTCTCTGTCTATCTTTATCTCACTGGACCTACCTTGCACTGATGATATTGCCTGCATTCAGATCCACCATTTCTTCAAAGCCGATAGCATAGATTTCTGTCTATCTATCTATCTTGATCTGACTGTCCTTACCTTGCATTGATGATATTGCCTGCATTCAGATCCACCATTTCTTCAAAGCCGATAGCATAGATGTCTGTCTGTTTGTCTGTATGTCTGTCTGTATGTATACCTATCTATCTATCTATCCATCCATCTCTCTATCTATCTTTATCTCACTATACCTACCTTGCACTGATGATATTGCCTGCATTCAGATCCACCATTTCTTCAAAGCCGATAGCATAGATGTCATTGGGAACTGAGTAGTCAACCCCCGTCTCGGAGCAACCTACACAAAAATACAAACATCAATAGCTTACAAATTGTTGATAATTCAATGATGTGATTGGTACTTTGGAGCTTTGTGGAGCGATACAAAGAAAATAGCCATGTTGTCAATTTGATTTTGAAGTAGCAAGCTTAAAGATAAAGTTGAGTTCTGGTCATATGATTGCAGAGATTCATTTAACAACAACAACAAAAGCAACACCTACAAAATCCATCACAACATCAGCATCATCAACCATGTCAACAATGTCATTACCAAAACATCAACAACATAAATAACATCAACAACATCATCAATACTTAGATACTGCTGTTTCTATCGTTCCACTCCTGACGACGGTCAATCTGTCAATCTGTTCGAAACGTTGAGCCACTCATCCATCCATCAACAACAATATCAACAACAGCAACAACATAAAAAAACCATCATCAAAATCATCAACAATGTCAACAACAACAATACTGAAAACATTAACATCATCAACAACAAACGTCTACATCAACAACATCAACGATAACATTCAGAACTGCATCCCCAACATACAAAATAACATCAGCATCAATTAAAACACCATCAACAACAATATCAACAACAGCAACAGCACAACAAGCAGCAGCAACAATATTAATAATAAGCAACTTGTAGTCACCTTGGTTAGTTTCCTCCACTATCTGTGGATTATCAAGAAGCCAGTCGGTGAGAGATTCATTCTTGAATGCAACAACACTAACATCATCGACCATGTCAACTAAATCAACATCAAAACATCAACAACATAAAATTACATCAACAACATAAAAAACACATCAACAACAGTACTAATAACATCATCAAACTAGAACGTAAACATCAACAACATAAACAAATAACAGAAAAAGCATCATCAACAACAACATAAACAACAATATCAACAACAATATCAACAGAAGCAACAGCAAAACAAGCAGCAGCAACAATAGTAATAATAATAATAATAATAAGTTGTTGTTACCTTGGTTAGTTTCCTCTACTATCTGTGGATTATCAAGAAGCCAGTCGGTGAGAGACTCGTTCTTGAATGCAATGTTGTGTGAGTTCTTGCCTCCGTTCACATTCCATGTACCCACACAGATCCTGAAACGTGAGCTCGATGTGAAGTCCCCCTCTCTCTCACATACGCCTTGTAGGATGTCAGGAGAAGCTGGAAGAGAAAGAGAAAAGAAATATATTCAGATTTCATATAGCGCTTAAAGCCCGATGTGAAGTCCCCCTCTCTCTCACACACACCTTGTAGGATGTCAGGAGAAGCTGGAAGAGAAAGAGAGTAGAAATATAATATTCAGATTTCATATAGCGCTTAAAGCCCTGATGTGAAGTCCCCCTCTCTCTCACACACGCCTTGTAGGATGTCAGGAGAAGCTGGAAGAGAAAGAGAGTAGAAATATAATATTCTGATTTCATATAGCGCTTAAAGCCCTGATGTGAAGTCCCCCTCTCTCTCACACACGCCTTATAGGATGTCAGGAGAAGCTGGAAGAGAAAGAGAAAAGAAATATAATATTCAGATTTCATATAGCGCTTAAAGCCCTGATGTGAAGTCCCCCTCTCTCTCACACACGCCTTGTAGGATGTCAGGAGAAGCTGGAAGAGAAAGAGAAAAGAAATATAATATTCAGATTTCATATAGCGCTTAAAGCCCTGATGTGAAGTCCCCCTCTCTCTCACACACGCCTTGTAGGATGTCAGGAGAAGCTGGAAGAGAAAGAGAGAAGAAATATAATATTCTGATTTTATATAGAGCTTACCTATTCATTCTTAATTCATTAAAATGCCTCACAGCGAGTCTAACACTGATATCTCACCATGTAAATGACTGCTAGGGAGGAGTGATCTAGCCTTGTTTGCCAGACTTCATATCAATAAACCCCATAACCAAAGAATACCTAGTCATTCTTAATTCATTAAAATGCCTCACAGCGAGTCTAACACTGATATCTCACCATGTAAATGACTGCTAGGGAGGAGTGATCTAGCCTTGTTTGCCAGACTTCATATCAATAAACCCCATAACCAAAGAATACCTAGTCATTCTTAATTCATTAAAATGCCTCAAAACGAGTCTAACATAGATATCTTCCCATGTAAATGACTGCTAGGGAGGAGTGAACTAGCCTTGTTGGCCAGACTCCATATCAATAAACACCATAACCCAAGAATACCTTTTCATTCTAAATTCATTAAAATGACCCGGAACGAGTCTAACACTGATATCTCACCATGTAAATGACTGCTAGGAAGGAGTGAACTAGCCTTGTTGGCCAGACTCCCTACCAAGGAGCTCCCAAGTAAAAGGACATCTATAGATTCCTGCTTGGTGCCATCAAAGAAGTTATTTTGGATGGTTCGGGTCACCGACCTCGCACCGTCTCGTAGCTTACCCGCCTGTGAGAAAAGATTAAAGATAAAGTTGAGTTCAGGGGGGTGTTTCACAAAGATCCTAAGTTGAACTTATCTCTAAGTTGGACTTAACAAATATGGAAAGCTATTAGCATACTTGAAAATATTTTGTAAAAGTTATTTTAAAAGGCATAAAATGGTGATTCAAATCATTCATATTTTCTATTATCATGGGAGATTTCACGTTCTTGATGTGGAATTCACGAAAAGTCTAAAATACTTGAATTTTTGCTTTTGAATATATTTCATTATAAGGCTACAAATGGCTCTCCATAATATTTAAGGCCAACTTAGAGTTAAGTTTGACTTGAAATCTTTGTGAAACATCCCCCTGGTCATGCGATTGCATTGTGAAAGAAAGGTTGTGGAATCGATCAGAAAAGCATGTATTGGTTTGTACTGCAAGGTTCTGTAATCATCAAAATGATAAGAAATTTGGCCCAGTGTTGGTAAAGTTACAAGCACTGTACACATAAAGATGTATGTGGGACTACACAAACATGTGGCATAAAAATCCATCTCGATTGTTATGATGTTTCGTGCCATATTTAGAATACTAAGGCATTTGAAGAGCCATATTTTTCAGGGAACATTTTTTATCTGATGGTCTTCCACACTTGCATAATACAAAAATAACGCTCACAGATTATTTTTCACCTCTTCCCAAAACTCAACCTTCTCTTTAAAGCTTACGTTACATCATTAGGTTTACACCTTCAGAATGATGCCCTTGAATTGTGCCCAATACTAATGTACTACCTAATAACCCTAATTTGACTATTTCCAAACCATTTCCAATCCAAAATCCAATCCAGGAATTTATAAAGCGCCAATATCTAGTTGCCTAATCAAAGGCGCAGATGGGACTGAAAAACTACCAAACATTTCTATTATACGGGTTACCCAAGATACACAAACCCACAGTACCATTACGACCTATAGTGTCATGCATAGGCTCCTTTGCCTATAACCTCTCAAAGTACCTAGCTGAAATTCTTTCTCCGCTCACCGGTTTGACTGAATATACGATTCCCAATTCGAGTGGTTTTGCAGAGTTCATAGCAGAGCAAACCATCGGTACTCAAGAACGCATGGTTTCGTTTGACGTAGTTTCACTCTTCACCAATGTACCGATTGAGGGCGCATGCAATGCTACATTGCAACGCTTACAATCAGACAGCAATTTGTCTACCCGGACCGCACTCTCACCGGAACAACTCACTCAACTCCTCGAGTTTGTTCTACGATCCACATATTTTCTGTATAAAGGTTCATACTATGAACAGACAGAAGGGGCAGCCATGGGCAGTCCAGTCTCGGCTGTTGTGGCCAACCTATACATGGAGAGTTTCGAAGAAGAAGCGTTGGACACATGTCCCCTCTCTTGCTTGCCTCGTGTTTGGAAGAGATACGTAGATGACACCTTCATCATAGTTCCCATCTCTGAAACAGATAAGCTACTTAAACACATGAATAGCCTTGAACCAACCATCCAGTTCACATCAGAGATAGAGTGTGAAGGGAAGATAGCATTCTTAGACACTCTAGTTCATAGACACGACAACCATAGGCTCTCCACCTCAGTCTATAGGAAGCCTACCCACACAGACCAGTACATAGCATTTGACTCTCACCATCCCATATCGGTGAAGAGAGGTCTAGTGAAATGTCTATTTGACAGAGCTTCACGCATTGTGACAAGTCCACAACAGCCATGCACAGAACGGACCCGTGTTCGCAGTGCCCTGAGTCTCAACGGTTACCCACGCCGTTTTATACACAATACCAAGAATAGATCGTCGGAACCCAGGAATCAGAAGGTATACAAGACTTTTACAGTCTTGCCGTACATTGATGGGGTCTCCCAACAACTCAAGCGCCGCCTAGAGAGCCATGGCATTCGAACGGTTTTCAGATCAGATACCACCCTACGTCAACAACTTACACGCCCCAAGGATCCAATTCCTCCACATAGACGGGACGGCATTGTGTACAACATCCCTTGTAAAGGATGTGATAGATCCTACATCGGTGAAACTGCCCGTCCGATAAAAGAAAGAATCACTGAGCATAAGAGGGACGTCAGACTCCGTCGAACTGACAACTCAGCCGTAGCCGAACATGCTTGGGACAACCAGCATCAACCAGACTGGGACGGGGTTCAGTGCCTTTCCCAAGAACGGCATTGGTATACACGGAGGGTTAAAGAAGCTATCAATATCCGTCTCAATCCTAATAATTTCAACAGAGACAACGGGATCGATATCCCCGAATTTTGGATGCGGACGATACGCCGCCATGACACTCGCCGTCCTGCCAGCCAACAACGGTCGATTCCATTCAGCAGACGGCCCGAGCCAGCGGCCCGTTGATTGGTCGAGTACCGTATGCGTCGGCCAATAGGCCTGGTGCATCAGCCGAACCAGCGGCCGAACCAGCGGCCTTGGTGATTGGTCGATCACCGTGTGCGTCGACCAATAGGCATTGGGCGTTATTGTTCCAATTATCGATCGAATTTTAGACCGCTTTACGGTCCTCCCGTAAAGTATAAAAGACCCTTGCTTACAACAGTTTTTATCACCTGACGAAGTATTGCAGTAGCATACGAAACGTCGTGATCTTTTAGATTCCTTATTGACCACATTGCGAGACAAACGAATATCACTAGCGATATTATTTTCGATACTATATCCGCAATGAGTAATATATTTAGCATTATTTCTATTCATGATTCTAACTGGGAAAGACAAAAGAGCGGTGACTAATTGTAAGCAACCTGAAATAGGTTTGTCTTTAGTTGAGTTCTGAACGTGGATAACTGATGACAAGAGCAAAGGATTTGGGGAAGACCATTTTGCAATAGTTAGTAGCTCATTATTTCAGAGCCAATACCAAGAGCAAAGGATTGCCTATCAAGAGCTAACAACAATATCTGTGAAATATGTGGTTTTACATAAGTTTACTATAAGCTGTATGAACAAAGATGAAACGAAAGGATTGCAAAGGATTCAATTTACAATTCATCAACTAAATACCTCATTATCGATCATTTCTTTGCTCGCCGATGTACTTGTGTCATCCATAATTTATGACAAACTTTGCAAACCATACTCTACAAATACAATCACACCTGCTTTAGTGACCACCGTTCTACAAAGACCACATTTCTTGTTTCTTTTGAATATGGTTTCTTATTGAAACATATACTAAAGGAACCTGTCTACAAAGACCACATTTCTTGTTTCCCTTGAAAATTATTTCTTATTGAAACATGTACTAAAGGAACCTGTCTACAAAGACCACATTTCTTGTTTCCCTCAAAAATTATTTCTTATTGAAACATGTACATGTACTAAAGGAACCTGTCTACAAAGACCACTTTTTGTGTTTCTCTTTGTCCATAACTATAGTCAGGTTTGACTGTAGTACAATAAAAAGACAGGTGTAAAACGCTTTCTCAACTTACTTTTGTCTTGCCTTCTAATGCACCTGTACCGGCGTATATCCTGCTTATATGGTCACCACTCAAACCCCATATGGTCCTGTATGTCTCTAAGAATCTAGACATGATCTGAGGTTTACTGGATACTCCAAGGGCTTCTAGCTGCTTAGCCAGCATCTATGGAAAGAATGAAATCAATCAATCGATCAGGCACTCAATTAATCATTCAATAACTAAATGAATGAATTATTCCTTCATTCATTCAATCATGTGATCACAAAATCAACAAATCACACCATCAACTTCAATAATAAATTCATTCAATCAACTGATCACAAAATCAACAAATCACACCATGAACTTTAATAATTCATTCATTCATTCATTCATTTATTTATTTATTCAATCAATTAATAAATCAATCAATCTAGACATGATGTGAGGTTTACATGTACTGGACACTCTGAGAGCTTCTAGCTGCTTAGCCAGCATCTATGGAAAGAATGAATTCAGTCAATCAATCAATCATGCAATCAATAAGTGATCAATTTATCAACCAATCAAGCATTAAATCAATAAATCAATCAATCTAGACATGATCTGAGGTTTACTGGACACTCCGAGGGCTTCTAGCTGCTTAGCCAGCATCTATGGAAAGAATGAAATCAATCAATCAATCACGCAATCAATTAATAACCAACAAATCATTCCTTCATTCATTCAATCAACCAATCCCTCCCGCTCGCTCTCTTTCTCTCAGTCTCTCTTTCTCTTTCTGCCTTATGTCCCTTTCTTTACCTCTTTCTATCATTCGCTCTAGCTGTATACAGTATCTCTCTTCCTATTTTTGCTTGAAGTATGTTGCAGTATTCTAATTTATATCAGTTTACTTTTTATGTATGAATGCATATTTATAAATTAACGCCATCATTAAAATGGCCTGATATTACTTTAACTCACATCTTGCCCAAAGAAGGTCTGCACAGCATTAGTCCTGTCTAAGCAATCCAAACAGTTTGATCTGATTGTTCCAGTTTGCTGCCTGTGGGTGAGATTGGAGAAAACGGTACAGATATTGATGGGTAAGGTTATAGGGTTACATTTCTTGAAACAAGCAGCTATAAGGGAAAATATAACTACTTTGCAGTAAAATAAAATTGTGTATTACGTAATTATTATAGCTTTCATTACACTTTGTTATACCAAATTAAATGTGATTGCGATCACTTGGGTTCTTCCATGAACTTTTTTTGTCAAGCCGTTTGGGGTTCTGTGTCGAATATGCAAGGCTATTGCAAAAGATAGGTACGCACAGGGTTGCTTGGATATGAGATGATGACAAAAAGAGTCTTCTGACCATATTGGCAATATAACCATCAAAATATAACCGGAAGTAAAATATGAAAATTATGATCCTCGTAATCAAAATCACATGGCGTGCTGTAGATCAATCGCATTTTCGTATCTGAGAGAGCTATCTTACATAAGTAACTAATTCAAAATTCAAATCCATGATAGTTTATTTTTTTATGAAATATGGAAAGGAGTTCTTCAGTGAGCAAGGAGTAGATGGCGCTTACCGGATGACTTCTCCTCCCTCGCTGAAAAAGAAACCAAACTGGTCCATCTCCGTGGCAACCTTTTTCTTGAGAAGAGGGAGGTTATCCACTTTCCCTCTGCACATCTGATGGTAGTCAAATAGAATGTGAGGAGTATCTTGATCGTGCGATGACGCTTTAAGATGGTTCTGGATCGAGAGAGAGAGAAAGGATGAGAATAGTAGTACATTTATATCCCTTTCATAGTGCTTCTATCGGAGTCACACCAACGAAAAAACTGATGGAATTTGCCTTAAAATGTAAACAAATGTGAAAACACTTTCCCTGCTGTCTCTTTCATACTGCTGAAATTTACACGGCAGGAAATGAAGAATTATTGCGCAATTGCTTGTTAGCTGCTGGCGCACATATTTTTGGATTCGGCAGACGGGTTCTGAAAAAGCGCGGGTACACTAGCTTTAGCCGGAACAAGATAACGACCTTTGACCATTTTCATCGGCTATTCTATCGGCTTTTTCTCCTCTGTACCATTCACAGTGGCCGTTTCATCGTATGCGTCCAGATGCATCCAATGAAACTCAGGCCACTATGAAAGGGGTTTTAGATTAGTTATCTGTCCTCTGCACAACTGATGCTAGTCGAATAAAATGCGAGTAATGTCTTGTAAATGAGACAAAGCTTTCATTTTTAAAATGGTTCTAGATTGAGAAAGAGGAATGCCAAAAGGGTTAGATTTTCTAGGACGCCGGAAATCCTTGCAAAAAATTTAGATGACAGTTTATTATGGATACACTATAGCGCAGTGCCTGCAGTAGTGGAACTGCCAAATGAAAGGAACAAGTCAATACCTGAGTTTGATGGCATTTACTCTGGTATGACTACAGTGGGACCAAAATCTAATTGGACATTGCAGGTAGGATTAGTAAATAGTCATATCCTATATAAACCACGCTCATGTATGCATGTCACAATGATATCTCTCAATACACTATAGCTAAAAATAGAAGGTTCTTATACAGCGCTCATGTCTGTCAAGCTTAACACTCCTGGCGCTCCAAAATTATGGCTGCCACAATGGTACTCTAGCATTCCAAGGAATTACTCTCTGCAAGGTACTCATTTACCTTGAATGGGTCGAGGGTGGCTAATGCACAGGATATTGCTAAAGGATGTTAGCCCTGTGGCAGGGATTCGAGCGCTGTGGCAGGGATTTGAACCCGTACCCTGCAATTCACAGTCTGGTGACTTATGCACAAAATCACGTAAAGTAGTCACTCTAAGAAAATTTATGACAACTGCTAATTAAAGAGAAATTATATATGGATGGAAAGATTTTCTCTTGAAAAACACGAATTAATTGCTAAAAAATCATATAGATATCATGGAAGGGCGTAAAATGCTAGCCTTTTCTCGCATGTGACGTCACAAATCTTGACGCTCTACGTAGGACTGCTGAAGGCAGAAAATCTGGATCTCAAAATCAACATTTTTGAGAGATGATTACTGCGGGCCTCAAACATATTTTTAAGAGGGAAGTTGTTATATTTGATCAGTAAGGCTTCCCTTTCGCAATGATATGAATTTGGCATGAAGTAAAACACTTTTGATTCTTTGAGTGACTTCTTTATTGATACAAACTATTTTACCTGGAATGATTTACTGAGCATGTCTTCTCCTTCTTTGCTTCCTAGCAAGTTGACGATGACTTGATCCCCATAGTGAGCCTTCACCATGGTTAGATGCCTGGAGAAAAGAAAGATAAAATAAAAGCTTGATTAGCGGTAGGATGTAAACTCTGGCAACAATTCATCCAGTCATCACCACCATTACCACCATTACTACCACAACGGCCACCATCACCACCATCATCATTGATCACCACCACCTCTCTCTCTCTTGTATCTTTCCTCCGCTCAGGTCGGAGATCGTCGGCACTGTGAGTCTGCCGAAGTTACATAAATGACTTTCTATAGGACGTTAAGTAGATTTTGACGGGTTGTGTGAAGGTTGCGTATAAAATAAAGGATAAGTGTATGCAGCTGTGTTTTGGCACTACTGCTGATGTGACCAGCAGGGAGAAAGAGCACTGACTCCAAGAACAGCGCAGGCGCAGACTCAAAGTATTGAGCAAACTGCTTTGTGTTGAGGTTATCCTTAATACGATTAATAAGGTCTTGACGCACAGATGATAGGGCTGGGCAAGTTGCAACAAGGTGTTCAACATCCTCTCGCTCTGCCCGACACAGACGGCAGCAGTCATCAGTTGCCTTCCCGATCCTGACAAGCCTGACTTGGGTCAGGTAGACTTTGCAGGAGATCTGGGCTCGAATGGTGATAGCTGACCTCAAGCTTGGGTTGGCGATATGCCCAGGATACAGATCCTTGGCCTTAGGTTTAGGTCTTCTGGTCCACAGGGATAAAGAAGTCTTTTCAGTGAGGGCAACACATTGTCTGGTCTCAGAAGCTTGCATCACTGCTAACTGTACCATGCGCTTCCATAGGTGGTAGTTGGGGGGTTTCATTACAAGCTCGTCTAGAGTGGGAAGACTGAGCTGCTTGAGAGCAGAGCGCCATTGCTGGATGGAAGAGGTGTTGGAGCAGATACCATGAAGGAGCATCCTGTGTTCGATCCTATCAGAGTCAATGTTCAAGATCTGCCCTAGGAAAAGAAGCTTATCTTGTAAGATCAACAGACTAATAGGGAAGGTATCAGTGAGCAGATAGACGGCTTCATCAGCTGATGTTGCTGGAAGCCCCAATATCCGTTTGAACAGGTGGATCTGTGCTTTATCTAGGCGATTCAACATTGCTTTGGAGAAAGGTACACTGGAGCAGCCATACAGCATCCGTGGCACACAGAAAATTGTCCAGAGCTTTGCCGCGATGTGAGGTACAACCCTTGCTCCGAGTGGAGAGGTTCCAACTAGGGCATAAAAGGCTCTGTAACCTTTAGTGATCGTATCTGCAGCATAATCATGTTGAGGGTCACATGTCCTGGTTATACCAAGGTGCTTGTAGGAGGATACCTCATCTATTGGCTCGCCATCGATATGCCAGGAATGTCCGCTGATTGTACGATGTTGGTTCAGCACGATGACGGCACTCTTAGAGGGGTTAATCTTGTACCTCCATTCTTGGGTGTACTGGAATGTGATGTTAAGCATTTGTTGGAGCTCTGTTGGGTCGTTACTAAGAAGAGCAATATCATCAGCAAATGCTATGACACCTACGTAGAGGTTCCTGATTGTGCAACCTAGATGGCATTCTCTCAGGAGCTTGATGAGGTCATCAATGTAGAGAGTGTAGAGCGTGGGAGATAAAACACCTCCTTGCCTTACTCCTTGCAGCACACGAAAAGAGGGTCCTACAGAATGGTCCCAAAACACCTTGCTTGAGCAGCTGTTGTAGAATTCTGCAATGGTATGCAGCAGAGCTGGGGACGGGTGTGTTGCTGCTATCTTTGCCAGGAGACCTTCCTGCCAAACCCTGTCAAATGCTTTTTGAGCATCCAGCATGGCAAGGTATAGCGGTTGGTTAGAGAGCTTGTAGATTTCAATCACAAGGTCCAAGGCTTTTCCTGTTAGAGTACAGGATCTTCCCTGCTGGAAGCCAAATTGGAGTGGGTCTGGTATTTGGTGCTCTTGTAGGTGCTGGGTGAGTTTAGGTTTGATCAACAGCTCCAGCAACTTGCTCAGGACCACCATCATCATCATCACCATCATCATCATCATCATTGATCACCACCACCATCATCATTGATCACCACCATCATCATTGATCACCACCACCACTACCAGCAGGACCATCACTATCAATTACCACTATCACCACCACTACCATCAACATCAACATCATCATCACAACCACCACCATCAACATCACCACCACCACCACCATCAACATCACTACCACCACAGCCATCATCATCATTGATTTTCACCACCATCACCACCACCAGTAGGACCCTCACCATCAATTATCACCATCACTGCCACCATCACCCCCATCACCCTTACCACAACCATCATCATCATTATTTCCACCACCATCACCACCACCACCACCACCAATAAAAGCTCAATCTGTGGTAGGACACAAAATCTGGCAACAATTCATCCATAGTCATCATCACCATTACCACAATTACTTCCACAACGGCCACCATCACCACCATCATCATTGATCACCACCACCACCACCACCACCCACCTGTCAAATGCTGGAGCCGATGCCTCAAACCCTCTCGACATCTTGACCTTGTGGACTCCGACATTTATACCAGGCTGCTCCCAGAACAAGGGTACCGATCCTCTCGTCTGAATGAAAGATGTGACCTTATTATCCAGGAATATCACCTGAAGGTCAGAAAATGAAAGAGAGAATGAAAAAATGATGAGCTTTTATTATCATTATTATCATTTCTTTATCATTGCAACATAAACTTGAGGTTGGTTTTATGAAAGTGGGCTAGCATCGCAAGTTCCTGGGCTAAGGTGGCCCTGCCTCAGAGTAGGGTTAGCACATTAATTGGGGAGCTAGTGGCGCTAACCCCACAATTGCTGGGAGCACCTGTCAGGTGTGAAAGCATGAGCCGTTTAGACTGTAATATCTTTTGAACGATGGTGCATGTATGAATATTCAAGAATTCAAACCGTCACCCATGACGACAGCAAGGATCAGAGCGCACGTTTTTCGTAGTAGCAGGGGATACATTTAATTTACGTGTGTACATTCAATCGGTGCCGCTCTTTAAATACATACTCAGTCTTGTGAAAACGTACACGTGTGTATATAACTTTCATCCATTAAAATTGCATTACAACCTGAGAACATGTATTCAGCAAATTCGTAAGGACGTAATTTCCAGTCTTTCCAATACATCTAATTTTGTTTTACAAATTACAATGGCCACAAAGAAGGAGGAAAAAATTAAATGGCATGCAGGAAAACCATTGTATCCTTTGAAATTGTATTAGACTGTCAACTTCCGGTTGTGGAGTCGTAGAATAGCACTGTGCGTGTGCACAGGTTAAGTCATGTCAATCTTCTGAATATTCATTTCAAGTGCGATAGTCCTGGGCTATGAAAGGCAAAGCAGGTGTGAAAACAGGCAACGTTCTGAAGCCCATGCAAGATGTTTGCCCGGGTCAATTTACCAGCTGTGAAAACATAATTTGTTAGCCCAGGCTATCCTTAGCCCGGGCTACGGCTATACATGGATGAACCATGTGTGAAAATGGTAATAGTCTCACAAAGTAGAAACTACCTTAAATGCACAAAGACAAACAAGGGTTTGTGTCTTCAAAGTTGTCTCTCCACCCAGGAGAAAAATACATGGGGGCTCGGGGCAAATTAGCCCCCGAAATTCATAAAAGAGCCCTCAAAATTTGAAAAGAGTTCAATGCATAACATTTTTAAGAGTGTTATTTTCATGCAAGCAAGCTTGAAAAGTAGCCCCCCAAATTATTTTTTGAATAATTTTTTCTCAGCTCTTACCTGCTCCGTCTCACAGAAATTTGCAACATGGCCGTCGTCGTTGGTCCCTCTCACGTTGAACCTAGTCCCTGCCCTCTCGCAGCTCAGCCTCGAGACGATACAAGCTTTAGCCTGCCTTGTACCACAGTACACTGTGCGTACCTCCACCCCTCCACACATGGTCTTCAACAACCAGTCAGAGCAGTTCACATCAAACCGCTGCAGGTGGAGGTGTAAGGATCGATTCCTGGGGAGAAAACATGATTTAAGCATTTAGAATTATGTGCGATATCAGGAGTGGCTCCAGGACTTTGTTGTGTGAAAGGGGGGGGGGGGAAGGGTCTTAATCCTTGAGTAAATCTGAAAGCAGGAGGGGGGCACCCCAGTTAAGGCAAAGAGGTGGGGTCCAATACACAAGAACTATAGATGAAAACAAAAAGGGGGAGCGTCAAGACCTTCATGACCACACCCTGCCCCCCTTCATCTATTATCCAAGATAAAATATCACCCATTATGATCTGTGGCTTCCACTAGTTTTCATGTACATGTATATGTATCATTTAGAAGAAGAAAAAAAATCTGTCTATCAACTTGATCTTAATCTGACAAAAAAGAAACATGCGCTTTGATCATACCAGAAGAATCTATTATCCGAAACGTGATCCTGTTTCTGCCGTTGCGCACACAGACTGAGATCAAACCTCGCGGTCGTCTGTGCTGACCATGAGAAGTAGAAGGTGCCGGAGTTGAGAAGCTTGCGGACCTCCGTGATGCGGTCCTCGTCATTGGAATTGTTCCGTAACGAGATGAAGAGCGTGGAAGTGATGCGGAAGATTTCGGATTCTTGTACCTTGCCGACGGAGGAGCATCCCGTAACGAGAACAAGGTAGAGAAGCGATTCATCGCCTATGGAATCAGAATGAAAATAAGGCTCACAATAAGCCATCACTCAAAAGCCGTACGGCAGCCGCAGGTTTTCTGTCTTCACAAATTCAAAATACAACGTGTGGCTACCCTAACGTTTGTGACGGCTACAGTATGTGACCATGGGAATGTTGCGGTGGCCCTATAATTGCTATTGGCCGTATATATTTTAGAACCCACGGCCACCGCGTGGCAAATGTGACCTAGGCATTAGTCATATTTTTGTACAATAAATTAAAAATTCTTAACATCTTCATATTAGTGTTCTCAAGGAGATTTTGACACCATTTGGGTGTTTACTCAAATAACAGGTGTTGTCAATCAGGCAATAGTGAACCTCACTTTCAAGATGCAAAAACAAAGTAATAAGTATGTAAGGTATGAAATGTAAAGTGCCCTGAACCATAAATAACTTCTTGTGCCTGTCTCTGCTCTGCTTGATTTTTAAGTTCAGTTCTCTCGAAACAATCTTCAGAATGATCAGAGGAAGACAGTATGAAGATACACCGACAACATGGTGGCCTGTACTTTGACTTCTCCCGAAGAAGGAGAAGGAAGAGGAACATGAAGAGGAGGAGGAGGAGGAGGAGGAGGAGGGAGGAAGGGAGGAAGGGAGGAAGGGAGGAGGAGGAGGAGGAGGAGGAGGAGGAGGAGGAACACGAAGAGGAGGAGGAGGAGGAGGAGGAGGAGGAGGAACATGAAGAGGAGGAGGAGGAGGAACATGAAGAGGAGGAGGAGGAGGAGGAGTTGGAGGAGGAGAAGAAGAAGAAGAAGAAGAAGAAGAAGAAGAAGAAGAAGAAGAAGAAGAAGAAGGAGAAGGAGAAGGAGAAGCAGAAGCAGCAGAAGAAGGAGGAGGAGGAGGAGGAAAAGGAGGAGGAGGAGGAGAAGGAGGAGGAGGAGGAGGAGGAGGAGGAAGAAGAGGAAGAAGAGGAGGAAGAAGGAGAAGAAGGTGGAGGAAGGAGGAGGAAGGTCGAGGACCAGCATGTCTAGTGCCTAGTACAGTGCCTTAGCTTAGTGAATAGTGGGCATGCAGAACTGTGATAATTCTTACCAACACTCAGTCTAAGAGCTCCCAAGCATCCATACGCATCGGTCATTTTCTGGTACTGCTTTCTCAAACTCTCAGTCTCTGGAATGCCTGTGATTTATAAGCATTGAATCAAAAATATACTATACAAAAATCAGTGAATTGCTTCTTCACAAGCTCGAATACAAAGTAGAACTTACAATTGGATTTTGATGAAATAGAATGGAATAAAATTTATTGAATTGTGCGACCCTCTAGACTAGAGTCTAGACGTAGATGATAGATCTAGTCTACTGTCTGGATCTATACGATACCGGCCTACTGACGTCACGTGTACGGTGTACAACAACAAAACAAAGAATACAGTATTATATAGATCTATAAGAATAAGTAGTACAACAGAACAACAATTCAATCATTAAGTTGTAAATAGCACTCAAATGGACATAAATTGCGGTTCACACACAAACGCACATAGATAGTTTGCAAGAATCTTCAGTCAATTGAAGGAGGCAGACTTAGAATCTAATCAAAAGAAGATCGAAGAAGTTAAACTTAAGACTAAGAGTCTAGCTAGACTCTCATGATTATAGACCTCTAGATCTAGACCCTAGAAGTATGACTATGAGAAATAACATGTCATTTAATAATTCGTCTAGGGCTATGGCTATGTGTATTATTATCGCACTCATGACAGACAACCGGCAACCTCATGCAAGGCAATGCGTAAAGCCAGGCCAAGCCAAGAAAAAAACTGATCCTCAGTCTCAGAGCCTAGCCAGGTGTTAGCTTAATAGCCATGCCATGCCCATGTCAGCTCAGCCTACACTGTGGTTAAACAGTCTATCTGCACAAAAATCTCATTTATTTTATAATTAAAACCCCAAATAAGCACAAAATTCTTCAGTTATCAGTGTTTAATATGCTTCTTCTTGTCCCATTGCTAAAAATGGATTATACCCATCTCCTAAAAAAGCTCAAACCTCTAAACTTCAAAGTCATTTTTCTCAGAACAGCGATTTTCGAGATAGACCGTTTTACCATAGCTGACGGCCGTGTACTAGATAGCTGCATCTAACCCCAGCCCTGCCCGTAGCTGTAGGCGTAGGGCGCCGGGCTATACCCGCCGGGCCGCGGCCGTATTTCGAACATTTCTTATCACACTTACTCAGCACGGCGACAGCGTCCGACTCGAAAAGAAGTGTTTCTTGTTTATTCCTTGCTTCTAGAATGACAGAATAGGGTGGGCCAACTTTATGATAAACTCGGAACGACTTTCCCATTGTAGTCGCCATTGCAAAAGTAATATTATTAGGCGAAAAACAGGCAAGCTTCTTGGTTAATTTCTTTTCTGTGGGGGTGGATCAGGTAACCGGAAGATCGAAAATGACACAATTTACGTAGAGCGAGTATGTTGGAGATAACTTACTTAATGGTACTCTCGTAGTATAGTACAATTATTAACGTGTTATTTTTGTCTCCCTTTTCTCGATATTTCGACTCAATCCGAAGTCTCCTTTTTTCAAAACTATTTTGAAATAAGATTTTCAAGGAAAGTGATCGAGATCATGTTTATTCACGGCCCATTACTGACTGGGGGGGGGGGAGGGGCGGAATACACAACAAAACGAAGCAAAAAGAAAATAATTAGGAGTTGCATGCTCGGAGTTTTAGCAATTAAGTAGACCTCCCGTCGAGAAAAATTCCAAAAGACTTTATACGTAAAACGTGCGAACCTCACATTTGAAACATATTTCACGAACTATGAACATGATTTCTCTTCTGGCAAGTAAGACAAGTCCTTAAATATGGACCTTTCTGCATGAGCCCTATATTTTGCATGGTGTTTGAGGATGATTTTATATATCAAGTTGTTCAGTTTCATGTGGAATACTTAAATAGTGAACCGCAATGAAATTTCAGATCTATATGGTGTTACTTCAACTTAGGCGAAACACGTTGTTATGATTTATAGCGAAGTCCGAAATGGCCCTATATTTTGCCTATGCAATATGTTTTTATATTCATAATACTTACATAGGACATATTTTTTGGGGTCCCGAAATTTCACCGATCGACATTCCGTTTCGTTAGGGAGGGAGGGGGGGGGGGGGGGGGGGGGGGGTAAGGTCATCTTTTTTTGGTCGTCCAAAAAAAAATCATAAGTCCGAAGGGGGGGGGGGGGGGTTCTCAAAAAACATACACATAACACCCCCCTGCGTACGCGCCTGCTCATCATGTCATCAATTTGTATCTAATCGATGTCTAAAAAAAAAATCCCTATAAGCGGTTTACGAAAACAAAGCAGAACATGTAATACGCATATTCAAATGTGAATCTCATGAAAATAATATGACCCATTATTAAAGCATAGGAGCCTGTTGTTCAGGGGCGGATCCACGTAGCGATTATTCCGGCCGGCCCCCCCCCCCCAGCCCCCCAAAACGATACAAAAATAGGATAATAACGTAAAGTTAACCTTTATAAAAACAAAAAACAAAAGCGCCCCCCCCCCGCTTATTCGCCGGCCGGCTGAGTCGGCACTAAATTTTGTATTAAGATTTGGCTACCCCCCCCCCCTTCCCCCCTTGACGCCGTCTGGATCCTCTGCAGGCGCGGATCCACGGGGGTGGGGGCTGACGGGTCAACAACAAACAAAAATTTAAAAAAAAATTATCACGAATTAGGTGAACCCCCCCCCCCCCGCTTATT
>JAVYIG010009202.1:0-80664 GCA_035222895.1 Strongylocentrotus droebachiensis | reverse complement strand
TATGAATACTCACATGATCAATGAATGTAGACAGGAACTTGTTAAGAGAGACGTAAGCTTCACTTATCTTATCATCATTATTCCCAGCTCCTGCTCCTGTTTACAAAGAGAAGTCAGGTCAATATTACCATGGACCTATTACGGATGGACATTCAACCTGATTCTTTCTTTGATCCAATGATAGTCGCCGCCTTCTGAATATGTGCATCTTAATGAGAACATTCAGCTGTTTTAACAATAACGACTGCGTAAGCATTTTCGGGCTTTGACAAAGGAGCAGTTTTCCCTCTCTTGGGTTTGGTTTGGATGGTGTGCTCTGTAAGAGTGTGTCTTAAATAAAAACATCCCCAATGGGGAGCAGCAAAGTTGAAAAGCAGACGATTTTGGTGATATGAAATGTATTATTGCTGATTCGCAAACTTTCGCACACACCTATGACCTTATAAAACAATTAGAAGGCCATGTTCTGTACCAGCCCTGTAACTCTGGAATATTATGAGGAAATAGGGAGAAACGGGATTTTAAATCACAACCAATTCAACTATAAACTCTATCTAGTATATCAACATGTTTTTCATAATAAAATACAGTACACGGAACAACAATTTCCGATTATCAGCCAGAACTGCACATCGATTTTCCATGATTTAGGCAAGTAATTATCTTCTGCGCATGTAGATTAACATGTGTAAAATCACTATCTTGATTCTGTCCCGGCTTTTTGGCGGTGACCATGATGAGATCAAAGTGAAGAAACATTTACGGAATGTTATTGAGACGACATTGACGGAGACAATCACAATGAATTCGTTAAGAAAACGATGAATGTCCATCCGTAATAGGTCCATGATATTACCAACCACTCGATAAATGGCCAAATGTAGGTGCTCGTTTTATTTATGTAGTTACAGGGATTTTAAGTAGCATGAACATGTGCTGCTTCTAGAAACATATTACAAAATGAATGTATCCTACCCAGAAATATATCCAAATAAGATATCACCAAACCATATTCTAATGAAATTCTAATTGCATTCCCTATATGAAAGTTATTTCTTTTAAATTAAAAAATGCGTGGTTTGGGAAATAGTATACCTCTTGAAGAGAGGCTAGAAGAAATACCTTTATAATCCAATTTATCCAAATCTATATATCAAAAAAAGTAAATCTAATTTTAAAGGAATAAAAATCCTAAGAGGCGTAAATATTCACTTCTGAATGAAAAACGCCTATAAACTAAAACAACAACAATAACAACATAATCCTACCAATGTGCAGCTTTTAATAACAAAAAAAATACAATTATTTTTCAATTATAAAACATCATAATATCAGCACTTTCTACACATACATTTTTTTGTTAATTTTTTGTTGTTAATTTTTTCTGTCTAACCTGCATTATATTTCTCTTTTTAAAGATGTATTTTTTTTCTTTACATTTATTTATTTTAATATTATGTATTGTTATTGTTTAATTTTGTATTTTATCTGTTTATTCTTATGTATTTTAATGTCCATATACAATGTACGGACATGCTGAAAAACAGCTATGCCCAGCGGAAAGCATGTTTTTTAATCACTGTATTTAAATAAATAAACAAACAAACAAACATGTATATCAATTTGAGTTGGCAATCACTAGAGCTAAACCTCTACCACAGTAAACAGAATAAAATCTAGAAAGATATTACATACCTCGTGCTGCTCCTGGTGCTCTCTATACAGTAGAGAGAGAGAAAACAAAGATTGTTTAATTAATATAGATAATATGAAGTGAAATCTCATTATACAAAAATGTACAAATAAGCAAGCACACATAAACTAACTACTTGATTAGTGATGTGCTTTTTGCAGAGACAAAATGCAACTTCTAATTTGCATTCAATTTCTAAGGCAGAAAAACAACAACTTTGACAACAACAAAGAAGCAAAGGAGGAGAAGACTAACTGATACTAACAATAACAAGATAAACAAATTATAGTGGAATAAATGATATGATAGAATGAAGAGGATCAAATTTATGCAAAAAAGTTGGTGAACTGAAGGAAAAAAAAAGGACAAGAAAAGAAGACACACACAACAAAAATCTTGACTAACAAAGTAAAAAAGTCAATCAAGAAAGAAGAAAACATATAACCTGAATTTCTGACTATGGATTATATAATAACTTACCAATGGGAGCACATTGAGTTATATCTCTCTCTGAATGTTGAACTAAGAAGCATTTCAAAGGTTTGCTGATCTGTGTTTGGTTCTGACTATGGATTATATAATAACTTACCAAGGGGAGCACAATGGAGTTATATCTCTCTCTGAATGTTGAACTAAGAAGCATTTCAAAGGTTTGCTGATATGTGTTTGGTTCTGACTATGGATTATATAATAACTTACCAAGGGGAGCACAATGGAGTTATATCTCTCTCTGAATGTTGAACTAAGAAGCATTTCAAAGGTTTGCTGATCAGTGTTTGGTTCTGACTATGGATTATATAATAACTTACCAAGGGGAGCACAATGGAGTTATATCTCTCTCTGAATGTTGAACTAAGAAGCATTTCAAAGGTTTGCTGATCAGTGTTTGGTTCTGACTATGGATTATATAATAACTTACCAAGGGGAGCACAATGGAGTTATATCTCTCTCTGAATGTTGAACTAAGAAGCATGTTTTCAAAGGTTTGCTGATCTGTGTTTGGTTCTGACTATGGATTATATAATAACTTACCAAGGGGAGCACAATGGAGTTATATCTCTCTCTGAATGTTGAACTAAGAAGCATTTCAAAGGTTTGCTGATCTGTGTTTGGTTCTGACAATGGATTATATAATAACTTACCAAGGGGAGCACAATGGAGTTATATCTCTCTCTGAATGTTGAACTACCAAGGGGAGCACAATGGAGTTATATCTCTCTCTGAATGTTGAACTAAGAAGCATTTCAAAGGTTTGCTGATCAGTGTTTGGTTCTGACTATGGATTATATAATAACTTACCAAGGGGAGCACAATGGAGTTATATCTCTCTCTGAATGTTGAACTAAGAAGCATGTTTTCAAAGGTTTGCTGATCTGTGTTTGGTTCTGACTATGGATTATATAATAACTTACCAAGGGGAGCACAATGGAGTTATATCTCTCTCTGAATGTTGAACTAAGAAGCATTTCAAAGGTTTGCTGATCTGTGTTTGGTTCTGACAATGGATTATATAATAACTTACCAAGGGGAGCACAATGGAGTTATATCTCTCTCTGAATGTTGAACTAAGAAGCATTTCAAAGGTTTGCTGATCTGTGTTTGGTTCCAACCCTCTCTGTCCAACTAGGTTGTCCTAAAATCACAGAATTAAACAAACATATATACACATGATTATCTTCATCAATTGATTTTCATTATGATAAGGAAAACAAAACTGGTCTGCATGCATCTTTTCTTTTTATTCCAAATACTTCTTGTAGAGGTGTCGTGGTCGAGTGGATACGTTGCCGGACTGCCGATCACAAGGTCCGTGGTTCGAGTCTCGCCGCGGCACTATTGGCAAGACATTGATCTACATTTGCCACACTCAACTGTAGGTGTTGTAAATGGGTACCTGGCAGGAATTAATTCCTTGAAATGCTAGAGCACGGTAATGGGCGCCTTGTTAAAGCCAGGGTAATAATCGTGGCAGGGTAATAATCGAAGCGTCACAACGTGACGGACATGTCCGCTATATAAGAAGCCACCATTATTATTATTATCATTATTCTACACAAGGTATTGCAAATGTTGACATTTTAGCAATATCACAGTCTGCTGTTTTACTGTTTAGAATTACACATACAGTACAAATATGAATCACCTCAACTTGTGTCCAGCTATAACTTAATAAAATGCCCTTTTTGTTTAAAACTAAGAGAATAAAAGCATAAAATACAAATTGCATTCAGTCAAGACACACTGCTTCTCTACACTTGCATTAAATATCAGTCATTTAATTTCAACTCGATTATTTTGTTATCAATGGATGAAACTTTTGGGGTAATCTGTTTTCTTTAGGGAAATGCAATCTTACTTCTTCTCTCTTGAATTGGGTCTTGATTTCTTTCATATTGGTGTCAGCAAAGCCATGAACAGAGCGACCATGGATGTAGAAACCATAGTTGTCTTGAGAAAGTACAAATACACTGATCTGTGAAAGAGGCAAAGAAAGGTGGAAAAAGAATATTGAAAGTTAAGCCATTGCCTAAAGTAAAGGTACTGGGTGATATATGAAGCCAATAGGAAATGTTAAAATTCAGTAGTAAATAAGTCATATCAATAATTTAACAAAATAACATTGGGACTTGTATAGCAGAAAATAGTTTTTCTTTTCTCTAAATTTCAGTCGTATATTCAAGTCATATATTTAAGTCATATTAGTCATGTCAATAATTAAAAAAATAAAAATTGGGACCTGTATAGCAGGAAACTTAGTTTTTCTTCTTATTTAATTATTAATTTATCAAAATCAAAGAACAATCACCATGAACCAGACATAAACAAGATATAGCTGACAACGTGCCTTGCCAAGGCACTCTTTATACAGAACATATATTATACATCCATAATGACCATTTAAAAAAAAATGTTACAATCAAATAAAAATGTATAAAGTCAAGTCAAAAGGCATTGTAATGGAAATTTTCATTAAATGTGTTTATTGCACACATAAAATGTTGTATATTGATGATTTGCAAAAAATAGTTAAAAATCTGCAAAAATATATGCTTTTCAAGTAAACATGATTTCAAATTGTGTTAACTCTTTATGCGCCACTTAAAAAAAAACCCTGTGCCACATTCTTTTAGGGTCACACATTTCGAGGGAATCTTTATTGACTCTGCTGAATCAAGAGGCTATAACTCTTCACTGGATGATCATGATGAAAAATATTGTGCAGCAAAGTTGTAGACCGGAAAACGTGCTTTTCGATGAACCTACATTTGTTATATTTTGAATTATTATTTTTATAATAATCATAATTATATAATGTTTATTTTTTCTTATTTACAGCAGTTTTTTATCCCTCTAGAATTTCTTATTTACCAATGATAAGACATCTTCAAATCGAATCTATTAGAAAGGTGGACTTCTTACCTTTCTTTACATACCTTGCTCAAGTATTCTAACAATTCAGAAGGTTAGTATTTAGGTTGTTGAAGAAAAGAAGTTCAATAGGGAGAGACTTGAAAGTACCCCGCTCAGCCACCCTTGACAATGGGCTAATCTGCCCATTGAAATCCCTATTACCCCAGGTTATTGTCAATGTCCGGCTTAGCGGGGCCTGAAAAGGGACGTCGTGGGGATGTTTTTCTTTGTTGTGCCATGATAAGTCAATAAGAAATAAGAGAATGTTATTGATTTTGCCCACTGGTATGAGCATGTATACATGGTATAGGCATAATATATTATATGTGATATACATGACATAATCAGCATCTTATTGAAATGTCTCATTATGAATGTTCACCGCATCTGTTCTCTCACCTTCTTTACCCCTCAATAAAATTGATTTCAAGTACATTTATCACAGCCATAGATATACAAAGAAAGAATGAATCAATCTTAAAATATAAACTATATTGCATTGTTTTCCATTTACTTTATTGTGAGAGAGCTTATTATCAGAAATGATTGACGAGTGGAGTATGCAATGAATAAAATATGGAGAACGGACGTGAGAGACATTATGAGAGAGAAATAGTGATATGAAATGAAAGGACTTTACTGTGAATAAAGATTATAAGAGAAAGAGATAAAGATGACGGCAAGACAGGATACATATTGATACGAAAATAACAATAATAATGAGATAGAGATGACGGAAAGAAAGAGAGTAAACACTGATAGCATAAGAATGAATAAAGATAATAAGAGAAAGATATACAGGTGACGGCAAGACATAGGGTACATGATATAGATAGGAAAATGATAATAATAATAAGATAGAGATGACGGAAAGAAAGAGAGTAAACACTGATAGCATAAGAATGAATAAAGATGATAAGAGAAAGATATAGAGATGACGGCAAGACATAGGGTACATATAGATAGGAAAATGATAATAATAATGAGATAGAGATGACGGAAAGAAAGAGAGTAAACACTGATAGCATAAGAATGAATAAAGATAATAAGAGAAAGATATAGAGACGGCGGCAAGACATAGGGTACATATAGATAGGAAAATGATAATAATAATAAGATAGAGATGACGGAAAGAAATAGAGTAAACACTGATAGCATAAGAATGAATAAAGATAATAAGATAAATATATAGAGATGACGGCAAGACATAGGATACATATTGATAGGAAAATAATAATAATAATAAGATAGAGATGACGGAAAGAAAGAGAGTAAACACTGATAGCATAAGAATGAATAAAGATAATAAGAGAAAGATATACAGATGACGGCAAGACATAGGGTACATATAGATAGGAAAATCATCATCACTATAAGTAATACGCTAAGGCTCCGCGGGGGGCGCGACGTCTCCGCCGGCCTTTGTAGTCTATTGTTTTTTAATGAGATCGCCGACCCAAGTTGGTGCAGCTATCTCCTCCCGAACCCTCCCCTCGGGGTACCCGTGCCCGGTGCCGTCGTCCGCGGGAGAGTCTACTCTAGCGAATTGGCTATACTCCGCCCGAGGTCCTCCTCCGTGTCGACGTCCAGGGCGAAAACAGACGCGACATGCATAATGCATGATATGCGTGACGACAGAGATACCTCATGGATATTCAACATAACATCCGTAGACACACGACCGATGACTATCCACTCGCATGAAGTTGCGTATTAAATGCACGCTGAATGGGTATGACTTACCCCGTGTTAGGTATCTTCCTATATGATGTTCTCTATATAGACTGCATGCCGCCGATCACACTCATTTCTTTGCAGTTCTCAAAGAGACACACAACAGCTGCCCAACAACTCACATTATGTTGCGTATTAAATGCTCTATGCAAAGGGCGGGATCACCGAGAGTACAGCGTCTTGCTATAGGGTTTGCTTTGTACTAGCTGCGCTGCACGAGCCAGAGCTGATACACGGGGCTAATTCCCGTCGACGTCCAAACTTAGAGACCTATTTCCATCATGATTGCCGCGATTTTGATATAGTTTTCGTGAATGGAGGTATGAAATCAAAGCTTATTTTGTGATTATTACGGACATGTATACTGAATTTTGATTATCATTTTCTAAAGGAAAGTTTTCAAGAGAAAACCATTGGACTGACAGTTAAGTCGCAAGCTATACAGTATACACGGTGCTGCGGGCGGGGCGCTTTGACTGATTGAGCTGAGCTGCGCTCGAGTCAAAGAGTATGGGGGGCCAAGCAGGCCAATATTCGTACAACTATACAACTACACATACGTCTACCATCCATCGAACAACCCGTAAACACAACAGCGTGCGGGCCGAAGTGTCATAAATTTGTTTCTTATATTTACAGTAAATTACAAGAAAGCATTAAATAAGGTTATGAATTGTACTTTTGCATATTAATAGTTCAATATCAACCAGACAGAAGCATGTGACTTCATGCATTGCAAAACAATCAGTTGCGTAATGAGTAACATTGTTTGGGGGGGGGGGGGGTGCAGAAAAAAATCTGCATCACCATGCACCATTCTTGCATGTTACATGAAGGCTCCAAGAACCGTTTTTCAAAGTGGGGGGGGGGGGGGGGGGGGGTCAGTTAGATCGCAGCGGGTTGAGTGTATATAGGCGTGGGGTCCACGGGTTTCAAGGGGCTATAAACCCCCGAAAGCTCAGGGGTTTTAGGCATTTAATTAGGGTCAGATGAGCATATTTTTAATACTTTATTTGTGACACTGACAGGTCTCTAATTGGCGTGGGGTCAATACGTAGAGTTGTGTAGTATTGCGTACCAACTACGCTGGCCTACGTTACTATATGCTGAGGGACGGAAAGGGGTACGCAAGATAAACGAAAACAATTTGACATGTTTAATTTTTTTCGCATACTTTTGGAGTAGAAACTTGACGCAGAAAGTACGCCTTTTTACGCAACAGTACGCTACCCTACGCCAGAACGACAAAGCAGTAAAAGCTTTCCACACCGTAACGACCATAAGCAAACCTGTACGCCAGCTTACGCATAACCTACGCAGGGACTATTTTCCCATTAATACGCAACCTAATTTCTGCGTAGTCGGTACGCCACACTACGGAACTGGTATGCAAGATGAACGAAAACAATTCAACATGTTTAATTTTGTTCGCGTACTTTCGTCGTAGAAACATGACGCAGAAAGTACGCCTTTTTACGCAACACTACGCTACATGCCTACGCAACAGTACGCTACCCTACGCCAAATCGACAAAGCAGTAAAAGCTTTCCACACAGTTAGCAACCATAAGCAAATCTGTACGCCATGCAGCTTACGCATAACCTACGCAGGGACTATTTTCCCATTATAATACGCAGCCAAATTTCTGCGTAGTCGGTATGCCACACTACGGAACTGGTACGCAAGATGCCCGGCCCCCCCACTCAGTGTTATTTAGGGTACGCATATGCGTGTTCCAACCGACCCCCCCTTTTCAGCAAAAGTCCGGTGTGTAAAGTCAATACGGCTCGACCTTTTTCTTTTGTTACGAAAAGGACATTTTGGCAACACGCATGCGGTCATTTTGAAACCTGAGTGGGGGGGCCGGGGCAAGATGAACGAAAACAATTCAACATGTTTAATTTTGTTCACGTACTTTCGGCGTAGAAACTTGACGCAGAAAGTACGCCTTTTTACGCAACACTACGCTACATGCCTACGCAAAAGTATGCTATCCTACGCCAGATCGACAAAGCAGTAAAAGCTTTCACACAGTAAGCAACCATAAGCAAACCTGTACGCCAGCCTACGCATAACCTACGCAGAACTATTTTCCCATTAATACGCAGCCTAATTTCTGCGTAGTCGGTACGCCACACTACGGAACTCTACGCAGTTCCAGTGGCTTAAAGAATAACTACCGGTACAGTTGGATCGTTTTTTTTTTTTTTATATAAGGCCAAATTAAAAAAAACACATGTTTAGCGTCCTGTTTTATCGAAAAATGGGAAGGAGGAGGCCCTTTTTTTTTCTTTCAAAATGGCCGCTCCGTACATTTTCCCTGACATTCGGGCTATTTTTCAAGATGGCGGCCGGCAATTTTTTTTTTTTTTTTTTTTAAATCAGAAATACATTTTAGCAGTGCTTTTCATGTTTTTTTTCTTTCAAAAAATAAAAAAAAAAAAATAGAGGAAGCGGGAGGGGACGCTGTTTTTTTTCTTTCAAAAAAATAAAAAAAATAAAAAATAAAAAAATAAAAAAATAAATTGTAGGCGGCCCCCAAAAAGGAAGCGGGCGGGGACGCTGTTTTTTTTCCTTTCAAAAAAATAAATAAAAATAGAATAAAAATATTTAAAAAAAAAAAATAGTAGGCGGCCCCCCAAAAGGAAGCGGGCGGGGACGCTAAACATATATATTTTTTTAATGGCCTGAATGGCAAATAAAGTTCTTGGTGGTTTTAATTTAGACAGTCTCTATATATCTATTTACACCCCCGCCCCCCTCTAGAATCCCGCGGATTTCCGCGGGTCCAGCTAGTGATAATAATAATAAGATAGAGATGACGGAAAGAAAGAGAGTATTACACTGATAGCATAAGAATGAATAAAGATAATAAGAAAAAGATATACAGATGACGGCAAGACATAGGGTACATATAGATAGGAAAATGATAATAATAATAAGATAGAGATGACGGAAAGAAAGAGAGTAAACACTGATAGCATAAGAATGAATAAAGATAATAAAAGAAAGATATAAAGATGACGGCAAGACAGGATACATCTTTCTTTCATTAGTTTTATTCATTATTATTCTATCACTGTCTACTCTCTTTCTTGCTGTCATCTCTATCTCTTTCTTTCATTATTTTTATTCATTATCACTGTCTACTCTCTTTCTTGCTGTCATCTCTAGCTCTTTCATTAATTTTTATTCATTTTGTGGAGATCCCGCACGCGAAATGCTACGAGTGGGACTAGAGGGAACACTTTCATCACTAGAGTCTTCGTCACTGCTCGATTCGTCGGAATCAGAGTCCATGCTCCATGCTTCCATAGTAACAAGATCTCGAGCCTCCTCTACACTAAACACACGTTGACGTTTCCCAGCAGGTGCCATCGTAACATCAGTAAACTAGATGGAATTCGACTGCGCGCAGTCGAAAATGATGCCTCCGTCATAGAGCAATTTTACCAACCAAAACAGAAGAAATTTTTCAAATTCAAGTTCATTTGTAATCCATTAACAGGTTCTCAAAATATCGTGATTACAAGCAATTTCTCATATACATATATGACCCTTTGAACTTTGACCTCATGACCCTAAAATATACTCAGTACATTGGCTCTGCATGTCCTGAGTTTAATAGTAATCTATCTGTCAGTTCTAATGAGAATGCGATCACAAGCTATTTTTGCATACATAATGAGCCCATGACCTTTGACCTCATGACACAAGAATCTACTCAGTTCATTGGCTCTGCAAGATACATACATGATCTAAGTTTGGCAGGAATCCAGCAATCTGTTCTAATGATAATGCGATCACAAGCCATTTTTGCATACATAATGAGCCACGTGACCTTTGACCTCATGACCCCAAAATCTAATCAGTTCATCGGCTCTGCAAGTAACATACATGACCAAAGTTTGGCAGGAATCCATCAATCTGTTCTTGAGAAACGCCATCACGAGCTGTTTTTGCATATATAATGAGCCCTGTGACCTTTGACCTTTGACCTCGTGACCCCAAAATCTACTCAGTTCATCGGCTCTGCAAGATACATACATGACTAAAGTTTGGCAGGAATCCATCAGTCGGTTCTTTAGATAACGCGATCACGAGCTGTTTTTGCATACATAATGAGCCCTGTGACCTTTGACCTTTGACCTCGTGACCCCAAAATCTAATCAGTTCCTCGGCTCTGCAAGATACATACATGACCAAAGTTTGGCAGGAATCCATCAATCGGTTCTTCAGATAACGCGATCACGAGAACGGGACGTACGGACGTACGGACGTACGGACGGACGGACGGACAACCCGAAAACATAATGCCTCCGGCTACTTCGTAACGGAGGCATAAAAAATCCAAAGAAAACCGCTAAATACACGGTAATTTCGAATGTAACACTATGAAGAAAAACAGTTTACCGGAAAGCGTGCGATGTATACAATGTAAACAATAGTGAACACAACGCGTGGCTACACACTGCGAGCGGTATTATGAATGTCTAATTGACTCGTATACATCTGTGCAAAAATGCGAAGTTGGCACGCCTACGTCCGTGCAAATCGGCGAACAAAGCAAACAAAGAGTTAATGTGTGGTCGCATTCCTGGTCATTGGTCTTGCATCTGTACAGTATCATATAATCTAATAACCTGATAATTTGTTGTAATAATTTGAACTGCTTGAATAGCTATGCTTATGATTCAACTTACAAACTGAACCTTACTCATATTGCAATTAGAAAAAATATTAATGACTAAAAAAATTAAGCTAGCCATTTACTTACATTTGCCATGGAACAGAGATCCACAAAGTTCCTTAGCACATCTTCTACAAATCTCTCATAGATGAGTGTGTAGAATAGCCACTGTCAACAAAGAAAGAAACTAAAGTTACTTATCTAATGATTTTTAGCTTTTAGTATGAAACTAAATATGGTTCAACTATTATAGAACATAATAAAACAATACTTAAGCAATGTTTAGACTACTACCACTAAAATTACAGATGAAAAATCTATGTTGATGACTTAATTGATAGTCAAAGAGGGGCAATCAAAATAATCTTGAACAATAAAGCACACTATCTGTGAAAGTGAATGTACAATATTGATTTCTTCAATATTCTATTTGGGGGAAGTACACCATTAAGAGTAAAAGTCTCAATCCCCAGCCCCCCCCCCCAAAAAAAAAAAAACAACAACAACAACAACAAATCTCCCCCCTAGGCCTTGTGTTTGAAGACCTAAGGAAAGTAATCAGTGCATCATAAAGGGCTACTTTAAATATATCACACCCTAGCATCCTTGCATTCAAGTTGATGATTCAGATCCCCTAACTCCTCTCTCTTTCCCCATCCTCCCCTCCCCTCCTTCCCTTTCTCCTCCCCTTCCCCTCCTTCCCCTTCTCTCCTTTCCCTACCCTCCTTTCCCTTCCCTTCCCCTCTCCCTCGTACAGACTTCTTCAATCTTCACATCATTTACCTGCATAACTCCAACAAGGATGTACAATCCTGATGCCATTCCAAACCTCAAGATATCTGAATACTCTCCAATGTACTCATCATTTGTTGGGTTCAAACCGCTTTGAGGATCCGTGGTAGTCAGGTTCTTCAGACCCACAACCTGTGGAATGATCAAACACAACTTATTCATTGAATGATGAGCACAATTCATTTGGCTTTAAAGGAAACCTAAACCCAAAGAATAAGTGTAGGTATTCTGAAAAATGAGATGTATTCCTGCACTTTGATGTACAATATTCCTTACAAAAATGTACAAGATATATATAAATGAAGATATTCCTGGCATGACGTGATGCTTTTCAGCATGATATGGGCGCAGCCATTTTCTTCAAAATGTGACGTACCTGTTGAAGTTGTACATGTATCATGCACCAAGCTTTAGTTGGAAAGCATTTTTAAATCAATAACGAAACCTTTACTTTTCAATGAAAACAAATAATAACTGAGATGATAGAAATTATATTAGGTGAAAAAATAAATAATAGGGACACAATTGTAACAAAATTCATTTATAAATACTACACTATAGCAATTGACAAATCTATTTCATTTATGAGAAACCTTCACCCCAGAAGAGCACTAACTTATTTATGCAATTTGCGTTCTGGCAATTATAGTACAAAGGATAATAGCAGGTGAATGAAATGCTTCATCACCACACACGTCTGGGAAAGAAGCATCCATAAATTTGAATACATTTACTTGATAAACGACTTCGCATAGTACGTCACATTATCAAGGAAATGGCGATGCCTATGTCGTGCTGAGAAACTGTACTTTTGTTTTGCTTTATACCTCTCTCATTCACTTTGGTGGGGAATCTTGTAGATTTATGGGCAATAATATAATAAATCTCTCAGAATAAGTAAAGTTGTTACCTGGGGTTTGGTTTCCTTTAAGAACTATCAAAGGGGATTGGTAACTGGGGACTATAATGCCATACCTATGACGGCTACTAGTGTATTCAAGTGGTACATGCAGTAGACTTTATATACCTCTCTTTAGTATGTTAAATAAATCTAGTAATCCGATTGGTTGAAATTAAATTCGTGATTTTAGCTATACCTGCCTAACGGTCAATAGTTAATGAAAAAGATGCTCGTTGCTCCGGGTAACGGGCTGCATGGTAACATTTTGCTGAAATCCCCATTGGTTTATGTGTAAAAAAAAATTGTGCGAGCGCAGATACCATACAGTGCAGTGTGTGTACGATTCCCGAATGATCGTAACATTCAGGCAACTTTCCAGCAAAGATTTACAGACGTCAGTGTCTCAGATTTTCTGTGATGTTGAAACCAATCTTTACTCAAGAAAAGGATAATTAGATAAAAATTCTTTGTAGATTTTTTTGTGAATTTGGTATATAAAAGATATATGGACTGCTTTAATATTCGAAGCATAGTCGTTTCTATATGGCTCTCAGGGACGTTACATCCTGCTATGACCCCTTGGTTCGGGTCCATAGCAGGATGTAACGTCCCCTTGAGTCTATAGAAACAGCGATGCCTATCATTGCAGTCCATTAGATAACTTGTTCTGCACAAGGCTAATCTTGCACAAGGTCCTAAAACCACAAGAACACTGCTTTTCATCCACTATACTGTAGATACAGCATTTTAGCCATTAATTGTGCCTCGTTCCTAACATGTGAGACTATTTTTTTAAATTCAGTCATATTCATTCATATCTGTTTCCATACCAAGCAATACTAATAGTAGATATTTAATTTTCACCAATACTTTGTGATGCAAACCAAATACATTTGTCAGAGAAGTAAATATTTGGTATGCAACATTCAACCATGAAACAAAGAAGAATATTGTGTAATGTACAAGGGTTGAAGGAGGTAATTTTATCAAATTGACCCATAGACGAATTACACTGTAACCCTCTCAATGCTGGTATATTGTATCTCACTAGCATCATGTTACGACCACATTCATTGAGTTATCATCTTGATATTTTTATGACATTCTCATAATGCTGAGGGTTTTTTTTTGCTGGTAATTGCAATACCATGGCACAACCATATGCCTTCTATCTTTATTTTGACTATTATGATATTCTTTTGCAAAATGATCTGGGTAAAAAAATCTCACATGAGTCCCATGATTATATGAAAGCATTTGTTACCATTAAGGATTGTACACATTGTGACAAAGGCGTAAAGTGCTTCAGATTTCTCCATCTCAAAACACACAGATAAGTGAATACGAGTAGAAGCTTTGTTCAGCACTATATTCACTCCTACCTGCCATTCATTTTACATGTAAATTGAAAAACAAAAACAAAAACAAAAAACCATGAAATGCCCCGGTTTCTTGCCCCATGGGGGAAAGCGAGCCTTAAAGATGAAGTTGAGTTCTGGTCATGCGATTGCATTGTGAAAGAAACGGTATGGAATCGACCAGAAAAGGTTGATCATCTAGCATATAAGAATTTGTGTGTATTGCAAGGTTCTGGAATCATCAAAATGATAAGAAATTTGGCCAAGTCTTGGTAAAGTTACAAACACTGTACACAGAAAGATGTATATGGGACTACCCGAACACGTGGTGTAAAAATCCTACCCCCGAGTTTTACGATGTTATATGACATATTTAAAATATAAAGGCATTTGAAGAGCCATGCTTTTCAGGGAACATGTCTTATCTGATGTTCTTCCACACTTGCATATAAGAATGATAACGCTCACAAATTATTTTTCACCTCTTCCCAGAACTCAACCTTCTCTTTAAACCTTGGATCCTTGCGACTTTCTTCAGGATATTTCTGCTTAAAGTGCTCTAACTCACCTCCAGAAAGAAGAGAACCGCCATGATCTGAAAAACAGGATTGGATCTCCTCATTTCCTAGGATGAAAAAAATGAAAAGAAGAGTGTATGACAACTTGCCAAAAAGACGAGCAAGAAAACCACCAAGCTCTCCTGCCCAAAATTTTACAGAAAAAGTCCTTTAATCGACTTCATTTGTTTCATGTAGGTAATAAGATAAAATAATTTTCTGTGATACACATATTCTCATCCAGGCAAGGATTAGTATTACCCATGCTAGCACAGAGCATGTGTAAAACACTGATATTTGTAAAGCTTCTCTTAAAGGTACGATGTCCCATTTGCAGGCCAAAAAAATGAAAAGGTTAAATTCCAACAACATTTGAAAGATAATATTAATCTAGAACGTCCCTAAAAAAGGTGAGGCATGAAAATGTCTTTTAGTGGGAAAATACCTGACGAATCGACTTAAGAGCTATAGAGCCAGTAAGTCATAGTCTGCTTTTCAGACTATTGTACCAAATGGTCGTAAGTTTAATGCTGCGCAAAGATTAAATCAGTTTAATTTTGGCCATTACAAGAAGTGGGTTAAAACAAGCTTCATTTGGCTTTAATTAGCACAACAACAAAAAACAAAAAACAAAATCAGAATTTCTAAAAATCCAGAAGATCAGTACATTCCCAATTATTCGGAAGGGTTGGTAGGTATGCTGTAAATTTACTTAATGTGCTTGTATTGAAGGAAAACCGATCTACAGAATTGTACTGTAGAATTACAATTAATGCCCTTTACTGTCCACATTGACTTAATACAACAAAGTGAAATACATAGGATTGGAAGGACAACTAGGAAACAATAGGTTACAATATTGAGAATATAACAGGATATGAACAGGGTGTGCTTTTCTGCAGGTATGACTCTCTCTCTCTCTCTCTTTAAGTGCCATATCGATTGACTTTGGTGATCATGCTGTTCCACAACCCTCGGCTCCTCACTCCCAGTTCTTTCACTCGATCCTCTCTCTTCCAACAATTTCTGCAGACTGTCCATCCACAGTATCCTCCTTCCTTCCCCACTCCTCCTTCCCACAATTTACCCTGTTAAAGCAAGATTCTCTAGGCATTTTTTAAGCGTAATGTGACCCATGAACTTCAACTGCCTATTCAACATCTCATGTATCATACTCCAGGTATGAACATCAAGGTCAATTTAACCAACCAATCATTGCCTTCTCAACACTACTTGACCAGCACTTAACAGATACATGTAACTTCTATACAAATAAATGAAGTTCTGACACTTCCGAAACTTTGGTGGTCAAATTAAAAACCGGTTCCTGTTCTAGATGCAGTTTTTTTATCGGATGTGTAGGATGCATACACAGGAAGAACGATACAGATTGCGGTCAAGCATTGTGAGTTATTTTCCTCCTAACCACCAATTGGGCAATGATGAGAAATTCAGGAGTCATACAGAGTATCCTACCTAAGCTACTAACGTACTTAAAGCTTCTGAGGAAAGGTATTCATACAGTGACTGGCCACCGGACAACATCATTCTGAAATCTTTAAAAGATTCTAAAATCTTTAAAAGACTCTAAATCATTTCTAATTCTAGCTGGAAAAAGGAAAATAGATCTGTGTTGCAGAAATCATCTATGCTCACGAATGGGTAAGAAAGAAAATATTTTGAATGATTGACTTAACCCTATCTAGCCTGGGGGGTGGGGGGCTTTAAAAGCCCCCCTATACATTTTTCGTGATAATTTTTTAATGCCAAAGAATCTTGCGCTGAGATTTTATGACTTTTTTCTTTCGAGTCTTGCACACCTTTTGAAATATTTTTTTTTTTTTTAAATTCAGATTTACCGTTACAAAGTCATGTGATCTTTTGTCTTTGCATGTCAGCCCGAAAATCGCTCATTTTCGTGATTTGTGTACAAAATATATGGAAATCTCATTTCTTAAAAAAAGAGATAAAACATTGGTTATTTGGTCTTGTTTATAGTTTAAGTGTTTATTTGGGGGGTCAAAATAGGTGAATTATAGTTAGAATTAAAATAAAACAAAACAATAAAATACATAATTAAAAAAAACTAAGAAACACATAATTTAAAAAATCTAAGAAATACATAAGAAATTATCAAATCAATAGAATTAGATAACATAAAGAATAACCTGGCTCTTCCAATTTTTTTTTTGGTATTATTATCCCAAATGGTATGAAGAATATGTGTGGTGAAAACCTTCACTTGACATACATGCAAATTTTCGCAGCGATCGGCCATTCAACACCCCCCCCCCCCCCCCCCCCCCCCGGGCTATATGCAGTTACAAAATAGCCCGGGGGTGTTTCATAAAGCTGTGTGTAAAGTTACGAATGACTTTACAAATTATTTGAATATGAAGCTAGAGCTAAATGGGATGCCCAAATTTTTTCCTGTCATTTTTATAAAGTGTGACTGTATTTCCCATACCGGTAATCTCAATTAACTTGTAGCCACATATACACTTTGCATTCAAATGTTTTGTTAATAATAAGGTTAATATACATCTGCATATTTCAACTTTAGCTTATAAATGCAATTAAAAGGATTTGAGAATCCTGTTTAGCTCTTCATATTCAAGTCATTTGTAAATTCATGGGTAACTTTACGCACAGCTTTATGAAACACCCCCTGGCTAGATAGGGTTACGAATGATGATATGGAATATTTTCAATATACAAGTATTTGAATGATTCTTAATAATCTTTGTGTAATTTATAATTTTGACACATTTTTCTGTGTACTTCTTTTCTTAAGGAATACCTGCCAGTACCTGCATGTGAATCATCATGGAATCCTTGACAACAGACATAATAGGGAGCATGTTGAATGTCACTACCACTGCAGAACCAACCATACCCTTGATCTACACCAGTCAAACAAATGCTACAATCATCGCCTCTTTGGGGATCACCATAGGAATACTTGGTATGATAGGTAACTTATTGGTGCTCCTGGCCGTCTCTCTCTCCAAGGACCTCCAGAACTCCACAAATGTTTTTGTGGTGAGTCTCTCTTTATCGGATTTCATCTCATCTGTCGCTCTGCCATTCCAAGGCATCTCAGTGCTCTCTGAGTCTGGATGGCCTTTCGGAAAAGGGCTGTGTGATCTGCTGGGAACGATATTCATCTGGTCAAACCCAACCAGCATCCTGACTCTAACTGCAATCGCAGTCAACCGTTACATTATCATCACTAAGGGCAAGAGGGTACAACAGAAGATCTACACACACCGTGGAAATGCCTTCATGGTAGCACTGCTGTGGCTGTTTCCATTTCTAGTTGTGGTAATGCCTCAGCTGATTCCCGCAACGGGGGGTATAGTGTATGATCCCAACTTCAGATCCTGTCTGTGGGATTTGGAACATCCTTTAGCTATCGTCTTTCAAAGTATAGCCTCAGTCATCTTTACCGGTTGCATCTTCATCATATTCTTCTGCTACATTGCAATCTACCGCTTTGTCCGGGGACATGTCATCAAAACAAGCGGCAGGCTGCGAGAATCCCGATGCAACATGGCAATCGATGAAAGAACCAACAAGGAGTCATCGCGGAAGGGTCCAAGCATCAAACAGATCAATATCACCAAAAATTTGGCTCTTGTTGTGGTAGTCTGCTTCATCTGTGTTTTACCTTACACACTGAATCTGTTTTCACCACACCTTGGCTTACACACAGCCTATCTAGCCGTTCTTGTGGTTCTCCCCAACTGTTTGAACCCTATGATTTACGCAGCGCGGCATCCTACCTTCAAGGTAGTCTTCAAAAGCATGTTTACATGCATGTTTCACAATATTCATCATCCATCTGAATGGCTCAAAGTCCTTCTTCACAACGCAGGTTCAGTGAACAGAACTACACATTCAAGCTCTACAGTTTGACTTATGTCTAATGTGTTCCTTCTTGAAAAAATAAGATCAGATATAACCTTTCTCTCAGGGTGCATGTTCGTAGAAATCACACACAAGATGTCTTTGGAAAGGATTGAAGTCCATAGTGCATTAGCAGAGTGGGTTGTATGATGTTCTGAAGTCACTGTGCAATGTAATCTACTAGTACTTGGATGCATATATGCTACCGTGAAAAATATGCGTTGTGTGTTTCGCAAACATGTGGATGTAAGATTGTCTTTTAATATACCTATTCATCTCATCAAACTTCCATATTACTTTTTCTCTGGTTCTATGTGAAAATATTGCTTTTGATATATGCCTAAAATACACAATTTACACGCAATTCTACGCTTTGTTCCATTGAGGGATGTTTCATTAGATAATCTTTGCCATGGAAAAGTTGGCATTGCAATAAAAGAAACAAAGAGTTTTATAGGTCAACAGATGAAATGTTAATGGAAAAAGCTACATTATATGAAATTTCATTGCTTTAAGAGTATTCTTTGAAAATTCATCCTATGAAATGAATGTAATACTGTAACAAGTAGTTATAGCTACCTCCCTCTATGCAATACTAAGCATCCTAAACTGTACACTTACACTAGATAAGATTGCATAAATTTGTGCAAAAGATAGGAAATCCAAAACGAGACTTATATTGTTTTGACAGAAAAGCATTACATTTTTCTATTTCTATACTGTAGTAATTGTACCATCATTTACAAAGACCATATTGGTCTTTGCAGTGCTGTAGTGTAACTATACATGCCCTTTTCATTATTTCCATATTCAATAACTGTTTCTTTTAAGTTTGGTCTTGTCTCTTGTAATTATCAGGCTAATGGACTTCTTATATTAATACCTCATTTTTTTTACACTAAACTTACAAATATGATACATTGTTAATCTAATTTAGAGATTTATGTGTCTATACCGTAATACCATTTTCCCACTGAACATCTATTTTAATTTCATTTTATCTTAAATGCAATTATACTACTGCAAGTTGCACTAAAATTTTCATGTATGATATCATTTTGTTTTATAACCATTTTCATGTTTTAAAAAGAAACTGAAATTCAATTCAAGATTGCAATAAAATAAACAAATGAATATGACTAGTTTGCCTCAATTTGTTTTCTATAAATATTTAAACGACACAGATCTGTAATTGGATATTTAAATGTGATCTCATAGATGATATGCTGCCACAAACATGTACATTGTCTGATGATTTCTACTTTATAAATCATACCAACCGAGCAAGAAGCAGTGAAAATTGCAACCTTAAAGGGATCGTTTAACAATGTTAAATCTGAGATGCATGGCCCTACGTGTTATCAGTGTCTGTGATATGGTGTAATATTGAAGCCCTAAAAAAATTGCGCTTCAAAATGACCAAGAAGTGCCTCAAAAAAGTTAAAATCTTTGAGTGACCGGTTTTACCATACTCGTTTTCCCCAATAGACTGTAGTGTCGAAGACCGTTTGGCAAAAGGTTTTCAAAATTTGTAATTCCAATCATAAATTGTAAAAGTCATGGAGATCCTGACTGACATAAAGGTTTAATATTATCATTGCAGCATGAGCTAAATCCAGGATTTTGTTTCAGAATCTGAGACAAAGTTACCAGATCCCTTTAAAGTAACCAAATCAAAGCTTTGGGGTAACAACTGTCGATTTCCATATTTCACTGACTTCCAAGACATCTAGGATCCCTGAAAGGAAAAACATTGCATCCTTACCTGTAGTTCATTCCATTCATTGGCCACAAAGAATGACCTCCAAGCACTGATGGGTGCTACCGAAGCCTTGGTGTTGGATGCTGAGCTGGCCTGCACCATATGACCCCTTGACCTCTCCCAATCAATCAGAAAGATATCTGAACGGCACTGAATTACCAGCAGGTGTATCACGTCTAGTAACTACAGGATCACAGACAAAAATATAAAGATGATGTTAAAAAGATTGTCATAGATTAAAGATAAACTTGAGTTCTGGTAAAAAAAGATATTGAATTCTCACAGAATCAAACAAAACTTAATACACTGAATGTTCAAAACTACAAATAAATGTCATTTGCCAAACAGATTTGGTATAAAATGTATTAGGCTTAGTAATGAGCATAGAAAGATAAGGACATCAAGGTTAGCTAGTAGCCCCGACACCATTTGTGTAGTCCCATATACATCTTTCTGTCTACAGTGCTTGTTGCTTTACCAATACTGGGCAAAATTTATTATGATTTTGATGACTCCAGAACCTTGCAGTACACACCAATACTTACATGCTACATGATCAACTGTTTTTGATCCATTAATTCCACACCTTTTCTTTCACAATGCAATCGCATGACCAGAACTCAACTTTATCTTTAAAATAATGTATGTGATGAAAATAACATTCATACTTATAATAATGAAACAACTTTAGCACAAAATCTGCGAAAAATTAAAGCAACGTGGATATTATCACGTTTGCGGTACTCATAGCTCCACGTCACTGTTTGTTAAAATCTTAAACTCTGGAGTCAAAGACATTCAACGCTCATTCACACACGAGAATGTTTTCACTCGACGCTCGTTCACTTGTATGTGAAAAATGTTCCAAGATTCACAACATCCGGTAAAAGATGAGGCAAGGATTCACCTTCTCCTACACAAACATAAGGTGAAGATACACTCTGGCCAAACAAATATACATTAAAGATTCATCATGCTCTGATTTTGGCGACACCAAGATTGAACATCGAGTTGACGTCGAGGAATGCTTGGCGACCCTTGAGGGGGTTGGTTCAAGCTTCAGGTTTAAGGGTGCATTAACAGCAAGAAACACCAATTTCAAAGCGATTATGAACTTACTTTAAAAATGAATGCTACAATAACATAGATATTGAATGAGTTAGCCTGGCCTGATGTTGGAAGCAGGAGGTATACTTTATCTTGACGCTGTATCAAAAGAGATTTAAACAAAACATGCATGGATTCATTACTATACTAGTAGCTGATAAACAAATAAAGTCTACATACAGAATTCATATCTACAAGGACAACAATATTTTTTCTTATCAAATAGTCATCTAGAATTTCTGCGATATATGACAACTTCTCTTGATATATATATATGATGTATAAAATGCCAACTGTACTATTTACCAAACTGTATGAAAATTGATCGATTACAATTGACAAAACATAGTGTCTGCACCCACTGTGGCTGCTTTTAAGAGAAAACTGAAAGCCCTTCCCATAGGACAAGAGGGCTAATCAACCAAGTATACCAAGCAAGTAAGTATGCTAAAACATTTTTTATTTTTATTTTTTAAAATATTTTTTTTAAAGTAAAGGTAAAGACCAGTATCGGAAACGCCCCAATTTCAAAAAATGAAAGGGAAGCTCTCATTACCAATCATGTGAAAGAATATGTTTTGACTAATACATGATGATAAAAAATTTGCCGGGAAACCGCCTACTAATTCATATATTTGGTAAATTTGTCTCTCATGGACTGTGAGAGATATAGGGTAGTCCCATATACATCTTTCTGTGTATAGTGCTTGTAACTTTACGAAGAATGGGCCAAATTTCTTATCATTTTGATGATTCCAGAACCTTGCAGATGCTAGATGCTAGATGATCAACCTTTTCTGATCGATTCCACAACGTTTCTTTCACAATGCAATCGCATGACCATAACTGGTCTTTACCTAAAAAACAGTACAACACTTTTGCTTTCTGATATATTTTTTCTTTTATTTGCTTTCTGTGTGGGTATAACTATGTAGCATAAATATACATGGAGAAAAATGCGGTGATGCCGAAACCCATCGATACAATTACCAGTATATATTTCTTTTGTTTATCTCGATATATACAAATTTTACAGATATTTAATGAAAGCACCCCAAATATTGTTAATGTACAGGTAGGTCTTCCTGTTTCACAAGGATAAATGGTAATAAACCTCAACAATATTGTTTTGTCTGACTGATAGAACCCTCAAATTTATAGTAACTTCTGTCACATATCCTTTAAATACAGGTTGTTGTGTATGGAAAATGTTATTTAAAAGAAGAAATTGGGCCTTAAGACCTTAGGGAACCTTATATATAATACTGTCATAGATTCTATCATACATAATATATTCTCCTAGATATTACACTATGAACACGACGGACAAAGAAAGCGGACAAAATATACAGTTCCTCATTCTACCCTCAACAATTGCTATGGTAGACAATTGAACATCCCTTCACTGATATTATGTAAAAATCTGTATAACAGGTGTCACATGCATATTCACCTGTTCTACACATTTTTACATAATATCAGTGAAGGGATGTTCCATTGTCTACCATAGCAATTGTTGAGGGTAGAATGAGGAACTGTATATTTTGTCCGCTTTCTTTGTCCGTCGTGTTCATAGCGTGAACTCACCTTAAAGAATAGAGTCCAGTACAATGACGCTCCCACGGTGACAATTAAGAAGGCATCAGCAATAAGACCACAGGCAAACAAGATGAATTTGAACATAGACTGGGAAATAAGAACATCATAACTATCTCATCAATACACCTTTGAAATCGTTACTATAATAGTAGAACAGGAGAATAATTATACCTTGTGAAACTATTCTGAGGTGTATTGTAAAACTAAGAGGAGCCAGAAAGAAGAATAACAACATAACCAAGTTGTGGTGAATTACATTATAGGTACAGTATGCTTCTGAAACAAAAGGACAGTCATCCCTTTAAACTCCAGGGAATTACAAGTTTCAAAGGAATGGATACGAGCTGGTAATTGGGTTCCATACAAATGGTTTAACAGCTGGGAAAGCTAATTGATAGCAATACAAATGTCAAAATAAAACGTAGCCTCTTGTCGATGGCCCTGGCGCTGTTGGAGTCATAGTAGCTCTCTCTGATTTAATGATTTTAACCAAACTCGTTGGGTCAGAATATTCGCCAAACAATGAAAAACATAAGAAATTCAGAGCACTTGTTAAGAAGCCCTCGGCGCAAGCGCCTCGGCTTTCTGGCTCGCTTTGCCTGCCAGAAGTTCCGCCTCGATGTCGACTATGGGCTCCAACAGCGCCAGGGCCATCAACAAGAGGCTAAATAAAATGGGGCATTTAAACTGAAACTGAGTTCTGCCAAAACTGCAATGGCAGGAACATCTTTTTTAAGACCTACTTGATCTTGGAATTAATGACCTAAAAACCAACTACAGTAAATGTATTTTGGATAGGCTAAATTGTCAGTACTTTCATACCTAACAAAAAATTATCAAGATATTTATCTATCATAGATATGAGAGTTAATGAAATAATGGATGCTTCATGAAATAATTATTTTGGATCATTACAGATAGGAATGTTCCAGTTTGATACAAATTTGCCCAATCTCACCACCTGACTAAAAAGATATTTGCAGTGATATAAGAAAGAGACCATGCAGGGGCCTGTTTCATAAAACTTTTTATTTATAACAAATGCAAAATTTATATGACAAATCTGCTCTCAGCCGATCAGATGCCTTGATTTCAGTAGCTTATAACAGTAGCTTGCAACTTGTTATTGATATCAAGTTTTATGCAACAGGGTCCAGATACTCACGGCTATATCAATGACAATGAGCCCAGCTCTCCTTCGCCAGGCATTGGTCTTGGCCATGGCATAGAGGAGAAAGAGGGCACAGAACACACCTATGCAGATAGACATAGCTTGGAATGCTGAGGACTGGTCTTGTGAATAGATCACAGCAAAGGAAACCTAGCAGCAATTCAACAAGGAGTAAATCATTAATTAGTCAATAATATAGAATACATCTCAGAATTAGTGTGAATGTTGTAGCACACTGCAAATTACTGGTAGATGTCTTTTCAATTTTTTTGTTCTTATTTAGTTTGTTTGCTTGCTTTTACCCTTGATAAAAAAGTACAAGTATCAAAGAGACAACTAATGCTGGATAAAAACTCCATAAAACGTATTAACTGCTGGAGGGAAAATTCCAGGGACAGCTAATCCCTAAATAGTTACCTCTCCTAGCTAGGAAATTCATCCTCCTTGGACAAGTATTTTCCCTAAACTCAACTAAAATTGTTTGTCTAAAGTGATATTTTTCTGCAATAATTAGCCTAATATTCCTGAACATGCTGAATTGAATTTATCCTTGAATATTATTTAATGACATTGCCTTAATCATGTTGATAAGTACTTATCCACACCTTTGTTTCATTTTTCTAAATCTTTAATAATAGTGCTGTGTGATGTTCATTACGAAAATTCCTCGCTAGAGAAATTCCGACTTTAGTGTCCCTAACTCGGAAATTGTCTCATAGAGTTTGAAAACGAGCCCGGAGAAGGACCTCCCGATCTTATCACTTTCCTAATCCATTGCCAACGACGCGCTGATAAGACCCGTCAACAGAGTCTGGCTGAAGAGAAAATGTGAAGAAAAAAATCCCAAAGTTACACAAATCTGTGTTTTTTTCTCCCGAAATTTGTTCTTAGGGATTCATTTACCCCAAAAAACTTCAAAGCACAAAAATCGGGCAAGTAATACCGGAGATATGATATTAATACTCATGAACAAATTTCAGATTTGACTCACTTCAGGAAACTTTTCCCCCTTCTTCTCGCGGAGAGAGCTGTCAATCACGTTTCGACCGGCTGTTTAGCAGCTGTATCGGATTAAGCCCTTTTAGTATGACTGACCAGATTGTATGACTGCGCATATCAGTGCACATGTCCTTTTGATTCATGTTTTATTTTGAATTTGATTTTAATACCAGAAATTTGAAAATGAACTGCTACCTCAAATGCAATTTTGAACGGGGAAAAATGAACCAGCAAAAGCGGAGATAAATATGAGATCGTGCGCTCTGCCGACGCTGCTCAGCCTACGCTTGAGCGCAGATTGTCGCATAGACATACGGGTCTTTTCCGAGTTTCGTCCAATTTTCTAGCGAGGCACTACGTGTACGTTCTTCTCTCGCTGTAGCACGTACGGTCTCGTTAGAAAACTGTATGCGTAAGTGCACTGCGTGCGCCGGCATCAGAATCAAACTCGGAGAAGGTTGTGTGACAATTTCTGAGCTGCAAGAAGTTACGGTCTGAGCGATGTGTATGTTATTGTTGTTGAATGAGAGTAGTCTAGTTACTAGACCTTCGCTGTGTTCTCCTCATTGCTTTTGTATTAATAAACCGACCCGGCTAAGCAGTATTCTCTCTGTCTTAAATTCATTATGTTATGTTATGTTTCTACCTTTTATCACCTTCTCTTATGTTATTGTTTGTTTTTATTATTCCGTAATTTCCTTTTCCTATCTTTCCTTACGCTATCCTTTAATTGTTTCTTTCTTCTACCACCTTCTTTTTCTGTCTTTTCTTATGTTAATCTCTGTTTTTTTCCATCTTTCATCCTTTGTCCTATCTTTCCATTATGTATTCTTAATCATTTTCTCTTTTTGTCTTAATTACTTAATGTTATTCTTTGTTCTATCATCTCTTATGCTATTGTTTATTGTTATCATTCTATTATTTCCTCTTCCTCTCTTTCCTTACGCTATCCTGTGTTTCTTCCTTCTATCACCTTCTCTAATATGTTATTCTTTGTCTTTATCATTTTCTCTTTTTCTGTCTTTCCTTAAGTAATTGTTAATTGTTTCTTCCTTCAATCACCTTCTCTTATGTTATTTTTTGGTCCGAAGCGCGGAAGCTTTGAAGTTTCATTACATTATTTATAGTGGAAGAAAACGAATCGTCGTACCTTTTTGACTCTTAATCCTTGTCTTAAATAAGACCCCCCCCCCCATCCCGCGCTTTTTTAACGTTTCATTAAATTATTAGACAAAGAAGGCGATTCGTTGTACCGTTCTCGACTCTAAATCTTTGTCTTAAATAAGACCTCCCCCTCCCGCGCTTTTAACGCTTCATTTAATTATTCGAGAAAGAAGGCGATTTGATGTAGGCCTACCGTTCTCGACTCTAAATCCTTGTCTTAAATAAGACCCCCCCCCCCCATCCCGCGCTTTTTTTACGTTTCATTAAATTATTAGACAAAGAAGATGATTCGTTGTGCCGTTCTCGAATCTTAATTCTTGTCTGAATTCAGCCCTCCCCCCCCCCCCCCTCCCGCGCATTGCGCGGAAGCGTCAACGATTAATATAATTATTCGAGAAAGAAGACGATTCGTTGTAACGTTTTCGAATCTTAATTCTTGTCTGGATTCAGCCCTCCCCCCTCCACTCACGCGCAAAGCGCGAAAGCTTTGAAGTTTCATTAAATCATTAGACAAAGAAGACGATTCGTTGTACCGTTCTCGACTATAAATCCTTGTCTTGAATAAGATTCCCACCCCCCTCCCGCACTTTTAACGCTTCATTTAATTATTTGAGAAAGAAGACGATTCGTTGTACCGTTCTCGACTCTCAATTCTTGTCTTAATTACACCCCCTCCCACTCTCGCACAAAGCGTGGAAATTGAATTGTTTTCGCTTTTCTCTATTTATAATTCTCAAGCGCTGATGATATTGGCATTCATTTTCTTCATTCATTTTCTTTACCTTCCGTTAGCTTACTTTTTGTAATAAAGCCGGTAACAGCGATATTTTAATTTTTTTCGCTTCGCTCTCTCCCGCGATCCGTCTCTCTTGATATTGCTCAAGCGCTTGACATTCATTTTCTTCATTCATTTCTTTCTTTTCGTTGCTTACTTTTTGTCATGATAGACGGTAGTAAAACCAGCCAAATTGAATCGTTTTCGCTTCTCTCGATCTCCCGCGATCTGTCTCTCTTCATAATTCTCAAGCGATGGTGATATAGGATCTCATGTTTTCGCTTTATTTCTTTCTTTCCGTTGGCTTACTTTTTTCATAATAGACGGTAACATCAGGGAAATTAAATTGTTTTTGCTAGTCTCTCTCCAGCGATCTGTCTCTGTTTATGATTCTCAAGCGCTGGTGATATTGAAATTATTTTTTTCTCCATTAATTTCTTTCTTTCCGTTGGCTTACTTATTTCATAATAGACGGTAACATCAGCTATTAAATTTGTTCGCTTCTCTCGATCTCCCGCGATCTGTCTCTCTTTAAGATTCTCAAGCGCTGATGATATTGGCATTCATTTTCTTCATTCATTTTCTTTACTTTCCGTTGGCTTACTTTTTGTAATAAAGCCGGTAACATCAGCGATATTTTAATTGTTTTTGCTTCGCTCTCTCCCGCGATCTGTCTCTCTTTATGATTCTCAAGCGCTGGTGATATTGAAGTTATTTTTTTCTCCATTAATTTCTTTCTTTCCGTTGGCTTACTTATTTCATAATAGACGGTAACATCAGCTATTGAATTTTTTCGCTTCTCTCGATCTCCCGCGATCTGTCTCTCTTTAAGATTCTCAAGCGCTGATGATATTGGCATTCATTTTCTTCATTCATTTTCTTTACTTTCCGTTGGCTTACTTTTTGTAATAAAGCCGGTAACATCAGGGATATTTTAATTGTTTTCGCTTCGCTCTCTCCCGCGATCCGTCTCTCTTTATGATTCTCAAGCGCTGGTGATATTGAAATTAATATTTTTTCATTCATTTCTTTCTTTCCGTTGGCCCACTTATTTCATAATAGGCGGTAACATCAGCTATTGAATTTGTTCGCTTCTCTCGATCTTCCGCGATCTGTCTCTCTTTAAAATTCTCAAGCGCTGATGATATTGGCATTCATTTTCTTCATTCATTTTCTTTACTTTCCGTTGGCTTACTTGTTGTAATAAAGCCGGTAACATCAGCGATATTTTAATTGTTTTCGCTTCGCTCTCTCTCGCGATCCGTCCCTCTTTATTATTGCTCAAGCGCTATTATTGTTATATTGACATTAATTTTCTTCATTCATTTCTTTCTTTCCGTTGCTTACTTTTTGTCATGATAGACGGTAGTTACATCAGCCAAATTGAATTGTTTTCGCTTCTCTCGATCTCCTGCAATCTGTCTCTCTTCATAATTCTCAAGCGATGGTGATATTGGAATTCATTTTCTTCATTCATTTCTTTCTTTCCGGTGGCAAACCTTTTGTCATGAAGCCGTTTACATCAGCGACATTGAATTGTTTTCGCTTCTCTCTTTCCCGCGATCTGTCTCTCTTTATATTTTCCAAGTGCTTATTATTGTGATATTGGCATTCATTTTCTTCTTCCATTTCTTTCTTTTCGTTGGCTGACTTTTTGTCATAAATCATAATAGAAGGTAAACATCAGCTAAATTGAATTGTTTTCGCTTCTCTCTCCAGCGATCTACGTTCATTTTCTTCATTCATTTCTTTCTTTCTGTTGGCTTACTATTTGTCATATAAAATCCGGTAACATTAGCTTAATTGAATTGTTTTCGCTTCTCGATCTCCTGAGACATGTCTCTCTTTATATTTCACAAGCGCTGGTGTTGTAGGCATTCATTTCCTTCATTCATTTCTTTTTTTCCGTTGGCATAATTTGTGTAATGAAAGCCGGTAACAACGATATTGAAATGTTTTTGCTTCTATCTCTCCTGCAATCTGTCTCAAGCGCCGGTGATATTGATGTTTATTTCCTTCATTCATTTCTTTCTTTCGGAATGCAACGTCTCGTAAATATGCTAATAACACTTATTGTTCGACTTGAGTTCCAAAGTTGCCAGTTGCTGGTACCACATCTACTTTTCGCAGGTCCATGCTGAAACCAATAATTATTGTCTGAATTCTAGACTAACCCAACTCTCCAGGCTCACCTAAATGTACGCAAGCTCTGTTGATACAGGGATTAAGTCCTTAATAGCCTTGTATTGACAGAGGGATAAGTTCACCAGCAGATAAGGAAGGGTCTTGTTTACTTAATGATAATGACTATATCAAAGTGCTATAAGCCCAAACTAAAGTCTATGAGACAATTCACTGAATTTTCTCTAACAGAGAGTTTTCGTCATGTTACCATTGTTATTTGTTATATTGCTTTTCTATTTTGATGTTTGCATTATAATGTATTAAAGAACCTGATTACTTTGTTAAACAGACACTAGGGACTTTTAGATTTACACGGCGAGAACGTGGACCGCCACGTGTGACATCCTTTTAAGGTAATGTGACGTCCTTTTAAGGCACTGCCCGGCACGACCCAGTGCCTAGCTTAACACAATGTCAGACGCGGCAGTCCACGCTCTCATTGTGTAAATCTAAAAGTCCCTACTATCAACCTTGAGCTGCATGTCATGTTTTTCTCTCTTAAATATACCAACTCAACAACTCCCTTCCCTTTCCATCCCACCCTCCTAGCCAATTAGCTCTCATGAACAGGGAAAATCCCTGGAAGTAGTACTTTGCGTTATTGATGCTTTGTAGTTCTGAGGGATGTGCGATGGGATTGTACTCACTGTTCTACTGGTCTCCTCGGTGTAATCAGTCTCTCTTGAAAGCTCAGAGTATGTCAATCTCATGTATGGAGGATAGATCTGACCAGCTGACGTACCTTCACGCAGGGACACTCTACAGAAAATGAGCAAAGTGATGGATGGTTTCTCAGAATTATTGCTTGCGCCCACCGCACATTGGCTTTAATACACTGTCTCACTTTATAGCACGTCTTATGATTGAAATGGAATAGATAGTCTTGAACAATGTTTAAAAGTATTTGAATTGTTTGAATATGCACACATGTACCTGGATAGTGGATACTCAATTAAAGATCACTTTCATTCAGTTTACACACAAGGGCAGCAAGTTAATATTATGATTGCACCTCTATGTGTATGTCCCAAATAGAGTAAAACAGATAATACACAAATATGGAAGATTCTACATCTTTCATGCATTGCTCTCTACACCAACAAAAATCATGATACCAAAGAATATGCCCGACTATAAATTAGGATCCCAAACCAGCATGTCAACACTCACCTAATCTCAATACTTGATGCATAACGTAGAGCACTAGCTGGGTCATCTGCATTGACCTTCCCACTCACATTGTCCACAAGGTAGAATCGACGGGTCAGTTGCCATAGGAGCTGATTATCTCCTATATCCAAACATTCAAGGAAGTTTGAATAATTTGAAGGAGATTAATTTCTAACTGCATGGCTTCCAATATCCGCAATCATATCAAAATGCTTATGTGCTCATGTGCCTACACAATATTTTTCATATTTTCAAAACATTACTGGCAAACACTGCTGAAAATGTGGAGAAAAATTATTTGCTAAACAGAGATTCTAAATCGAATTAAATTTTATTAAGTTTTAGTGGGCAGGTACTAGACCTCACATCAAATTAATTGACTGACATACTCATCATTGAAAACCTCTAAATACTGGAAGCCAAAAGATTAAATCAAAGGAATATACTCTTCATACCATAAAACATGAGATAAACACTCTCTGGACTGAGCTGAATGACTTTCAAGCAAAATTTAGAAGTGACCAATAATTTAATTTAAACAATTATTGTTATGTCTCTCAAATTTTAGGCCTATACTCACCTTGATTATCTGCGCCAAAGTTTGAATTGAGAACAGGAACAGGATACAGAACACTGTTTCCATTTTCATCTTCGGTTATCATATCTGTTTTGCCACCATTAAGTAATAGTACACTTTGAATTTGAATACATGTAGTTTGAATTCAATTCATTCAATTCGGGGAAAGGTCGGGAGCAAGCAGCTCAGCTCAGCTCAGCTCAGCTCAATTCAACTCGGTTAAATTCAGACACTTCAATTGCAATCATCACACAGTGACAACCAATTGCCGACTGTAGTGTTTATTTACCATATTCCGAGAAAGAATTGCTCTACAAACAACTTTTCATCTATGATTTTTCTGGAGAACTTTATGACAGGCTCTCCCATTACCTCACGTGTCCCACGAGTGCAACAATTCAGCACAACATAATTATCAGATCGTGAATTTTCTTTGCTAAACATCAGATTGATTGCATTAATATAGAGAATAATAATAATAAAAACAAGATACAAACATACATGTATCTATTGAATAAGTCTATCATCAAAGAACCTTCAACAGGAAGATTTTGCATGTATCCTCTCAAAAAAAGAAATAAATTAACATAAACAACTCCATTTGTATGACTATTAAATATCTCTGAAGCATAAAAGGATACACATGTCATAAAACACTGTTTCGTATTCATCCCAGAAGTCCCTTGATGGTAGGACACACTGTGAAAACAAAACAAAAAACATTCTTTTATCCCATTCCATTCTTAATAATTAGAAGAAAATATTAATTGATAAGTATAAATCGGATGTTTGTTACTAAAGTGTAAAAAAAAATTGTTTTGAATATTGCTAAACTGGCAGCAATTTTTTGCAGAGTTTTCATTTAAAAGAATTATGCAAAGATTTTTGCCTTGCAAAAAAAAATTTTGATTGAAAAAAATATGAGAAAATATGAGAAGCTTGTCTCATTTCAAGAATTACTTCAAAAAGCTTTGCACATGTTTTAGGTAATAGGTACTGATGGAAACTCTACTTGCTGAGGCTGCATAACTGTTTGTAAATAAGTGCAATACAGATCTATGCATATTACAAAATATAGAAATTACTAGGCAGTAGCCCCTGGGTATTTTAAATGTTTGACAGCATCTGCAGCCATATGAACACTTTGTCTTGAAGGATTATCTTGAGGTGGTATAGAGGGCTGTAGTAAAATAATTATTGGACAAATTATTTTTAAAAAAAACCCTTTAATGAACTTACACTGCTCCTGTATGTTGTAGCGAAGGCATATGCAGCATCCATTTTCTCTTCCGTATCCTTGCAGAACTGTTGGGATTTGAATATAACAATGTTGAATTGTGAATTCACGTTCATCAACATTGCTGAAGTAATTGACATAACAGCACACAGTCAAACGATTTGGTTCAAACCATGAGAATTTGATGCAGGTTGATGACATGATATTGTTTGATGCTGTTGTCCCATTGAATACTGATTTGTTTTCATTCCCATAGGCTACAGGAACCATCCAAATATGTAGGCAATGGGTTGGAAGGGGGGGGGGGTTATAAGGGTAGTTGTCAAATTCAAGTTTTGATAGTGGTGGTTATTTTACCTGACAGCTAAGTAAGGCCTAAAAAAAAAAATTGATGACTTGGCGTAACCCGCCCGACCCTATTTTTATCGCCGACCCTACGCTTTTTTTTTTTTTTTTTTTTTTTGTAATTTTTTTTTTTTTTTTTTTTTTTTTTTTAAATGTTAGTCAATACATTGTGAAAATAATAATATTTGTGAACAGCCCCTTCTAAACCTACATATTCACCTGTTTATCCTGTTGAAGACAGTGTCTGAGATATCTCAGACTGGGGTCTGTTGGAAACCTATTAATGCGTTCGTATGTTTGTATTTTATGTGCATGAGGTTGTATGTACATGTACATGTATGTATGCAGGGGGGGGGGGGGGGGGGCAGGTGTATGTATGCATCCCCCAGGTCCCAAGGTGATCAAGATTTCAACAATTTCTTGCTCACTTTGCTCACACAGTGTACGTGTGTGTCCATATATGTGTGTGTGTGTGCGTGGAGTTATTTGAACATATTGTGGTCTACCCCTCTCATCAGATCATCCCCAAGGTCTGAGGACCTATCTACGCCACTGTATGTATGTATGTGTATGAATGGCTAATTTCATGTATGCAAATATAAGCAACAACAACAACAACCAAAAAAAAAAAAAGAAAATCGCCCTACCTACCCTAATTTTCAGTGACCCGTTACGCCAAGTCATCAATTTTTTTTTTAGGCCTAAGCAATAAATGCTTGTTAGTAAGCAACCAGAAGACTGACGGCTTTAGGTCCTCTCTGAGGGACCTGGTAATGAGGATTAATGCCTTACCAAAGGGCACTAGCGCATCGCCTTAGTTTCGAACCCGGGTCACCGGATTATGAGACCACTGCTCTACCGACTGAGCTATCGCGCCTCCTCAAGTGACAAAGTTTGCCCGAAGCAGTCTCCTAGCTGTTTGTTCCATTAGTCAACCAAAACAAAGAGTTACTCTCCCGCAAAGTGTTGTCCCATTGAACAGACCCTTCTCTAAACGGAATGATACAACCTAATAATGAGCAGCGAATGGGTAAACTGGCTGCCCTGAAATCAACTAACCAGCCCATAAATAAGGACACAAAAACAATGGTTGATATTAAAGTACACATACTTAATGGTAATGGATTTACCTGTAGTTTTCCTCCTGTGACAGGTACTATTCCAAGAAACTGTCCTGTTTGTGTGTACTGTGCTACTACTAGCCTCAGTTTACTATCCTGTTCAGTAAGACAAATTAACAATCTATTATAAGTATGACTCAAACCCAGAGATAGATCTTACTTTTACTTTTAACTTTTAGTCACTTCTTTCGTGAATCCTCTATTTTGGTGCATAAACAGGTAAAATAATGTATATAGATACAGTAACATTTCTGAAAGAAGCCATTCTTCCAAGATTCAAAGTTTAGTTATATAAATTTTAAGTTTGATAGAGGTAGAGGTGTAGTGGTCGAGTGGATACGTCGCCGGACTGTCGATCACAAGGTCCGCGGTTCGAGTCCAGCCGCCGCACTAATGTCCTTTGGCAAGACATTGATCTACATTTGCCACACTCCACCCAGGTGAAGTAAATGGGTACCTGGTAGGAATTTATTCCTTGAAATGCTAGAGCGCCGTATGGCAGCCGTGCTAAAGCCAGGGTAATAATCGGGAGCGCCAGGAGGGTCAAATCTGACTGACATGAGCGCTATACAAGAACCCACTATTATTATTATTATTATCCAGAAAAATCAGAAATCACTGCAAAAACAAAAGACTAGTCAAAGAAAAAAAAAGGGTAATCTCAAAATGAGACAAAGAGATACATGTACATGTGATCTAAAATCTTAAGTATCAATATTTTCGCAATGAGATAAAGCAATGATATTAATTATGCTCAAAATGAAGGGGGGGGGGGGGGAAGAACTTACATCAGAAGATCTATCAAAGGTGAAGATGGTTGGGATGTCTCTGCTTAAAAGATCCATATCAGCTTCACCAGATGTATAATACAGCCAGGGCATATCAGCTTTCCTACAGTAATTAACAAGAAAGAATCTTTGTTGAAGACCTCCATAGGCTATTTACAAATACTTTTTCTTCAACGAGTAACACTGATATTTTGTTTAAATCTTACGTTGTTCCCAATTTACAAAAAGCATGTATTTGAGATTGAAATTAACAATGCTATGGAAAAACAAATACATACTGAGTACTCTTTGAATAATGGACTTAAAGAAACTCAATTGAGGATTAACTAGCACCATTCTTAAACACTGTTTTACACGAAGTGAAAAGTGTAAAAATGATCTTGATTGATTATTTTCCTATGAGCTAATCTCCCCTACAGCTTGCAGGTTATGTTGTTATGATATTATTATTATATTATCTGTTAAATGCCCTCTTGAAAAACAGTATTTTAACTGCTGATGAGGCAGCCTTGAAATAACACTGAATGTATGAATGAAGTCCTACCATTCATCAATACCATTGGCTGTCTCTGTGATGGTATTCACATAATTCCTGTAATCTTGACACGCTTGTTGATCAGTCCGAGTCAGGACCATAGTACATAGGTTAGCCCAGGTTTGACATCCAGTGAAGTTACGATAATTCTGCAATCAATCAAGCCAACACAAACAAAACATATTGATCACTATTTATAATTAGGTGATACAAATTAAACACTCATTCAAAACGGCTTTAATTTCCACACGCATAGAAACCTGTCTATGTAGACCACAATTTCTGTTTCTCTTGAAAAAAAATTCTAAGTTTAAAAAAACATATTGAAGAAATGTAAAGACTTTATGTAAAGACCATTTACAAATAAAATCACCTTTTTATGTCCCTTGAAACCTACACAGGTTTCAATGTATTGATGATTTGACTGAATCATAATGTTCCTCACTCTGTATAAATCCTGATAAAGGAGAAGGGACAACGTGCTACTTACTTGACATGTGCCAAGAACTTCCACAAAGTTTTCCTGAAAGAACCATGACGTGAGTTGGTCTTGATCAAGGACCTGCACAGGAGAAATAGACAAATGAAAACCTATTAGAAATAGAGTGAGTTAGAGTGACAGAAAAGGCATTATAATATAGATATTATGAATCATAATTGTAATCGTTCTATGGGATAGAAAATGAACTCTTCAACAGTGAGCTAGTGCACATTTCATATGTACTCTTTCATATTTGTTCATAATACTCAGTGGCCATAAATAGTAATGTTGCATCTTTGTCCAAGATACTCAACTTTGGTAAATGTCGTTTCCAGTGATGTCTAGGGCATGGACATAAGATGAAAATATTATACTTTTGTTGTATGATGCATCTTAGATAATACTGCCTTGATTTTTTTTTTCTTACAGGTAAAGATCAGTTTTTGAAACGCCCCCCCCTCTCAAAAAAATGAAATGGAAGCTTTTATTACCAATCATGTGAAAGAATATGTTTTGACTAATACGTAATGATACAAATTTTGCCGAGAATACGCCTACTAATTGATATATTTGGGAAAGTATTATATCTATTTGGACATGATAGATATAACGCACGTGTCGCGCACGTGTCGGGTAGTCCCATATACATCTTTCTGTGTACAGTGCTTGTAACTTTACCAAGACTGGGCCAAATTTTGATGATTACAGATACTTGCAGTAAACACCGATACTTATATGCTAGATGATCAACCTTTTCTGAACGATTCCACAACGTTTCTTCCACAATGCAATCGCATGACCATAACTGGTCTTTATCTTTAATAGACAATTACTCACACTGTATGGTACATTGAACGATTCCACAAGGTTTCTTTCACAATGCAATCGCATGACCATAACTGGTCTTTATCTTTAATAGACAATTACTCACACTGTATGGTACATTGAAGGCTCCTGAGCTTGGGTTTGGAAGGATGATTGACGATGGGAAGCATACATCAACGTTCTGATGGTCATAACAAATAGTATGACAAGATAGAAGAGAGAGAGAGAGAGAGAGATGAATGATCGAATGCAATTTTTTTTAAATACTGTAAAGCATGAGGTAAAATGAAGCTAAAATATCAACCAATGACGACCCCTTTTTGTCAGTAAACACAAGGAATTTCAAAAGACCTAACTAGATTTAATGAAATAACACCTTCCTGCATCCTATGATAGCAGAATTTGATATATTTTGCTAAATAACTTTGAAGCATACTACAATTTACAAAGACAAAGATACACACATTTGAATAATAAAAAATATCCATTAGATTATAGGACAATAAATGGTTGTTTGTTTTTCTTACAGACAATGGGATAACATATAGCAGATTTGCCAACCTTTACATTCAACTTTCAGGGAGGATCCATTTCAGAAATCAGGGAGGTTTATATCGATTGCATACAGTATAATATGTATAATCTTTCAAAAAATCAGAGAGGCATTTAAATTTGTGTGGAGTGACGTATACAACAAAATTTCAGGGTGCCTCCCTGAAATTCGGGGAGGGTTGGCATCTCTGCAATATCTTTTATATGTGATATGACTTTACAGGTAAACTATATCACTGTTTATTTCTTACATTAAAAGGGGCATGTTGATTATTGTGCACAATATTTCTTTTCTGTTCCACTGAAATGTAAGAGTTTTGTTTCTTAATACCGCTGGACTAATAGTGGGACAATCACAGCTTCCTAACAGACTCTCTGCGATGTAACTCTGAGGGCATCTTCCACATCTACAAGGTGCGCCGGGGAGGGAAAAATAGTGATACTACAGTATTAGCTTTCCTATTCAGATGATTTACTTTTGTATATACATAAATTGAGACTTGCTTACATTTGAGTTGAAGGCTATGATAAGTATCCCATTCAAACATTTTATATTGGTTCATAAGTACGGTATCAAAAAATATTAAAAATTACATTACAACCCAGGCATATACAGTAGGATTGCGGGTGCACCATGTGAGAGAGAGAGAGAGGGTTGAGGAGTCCTGAAAAGGACTCTGACTCGGTAATCTTTCTTGGGGGTGTGTAGTCCTGAAAAGGACTGTTGGTATCACAGTGTTGTGGCAGTGAATTTCGATGGCTTCTCGGATTCGGCGTGTATGACAGTGCTTCATTATGGAGATGAGATGAGATGACTGTTATCCCATTCGATGGTGTGTTCGTGTTGCTGGGCGTGTTTGACGATGGCGGACTTATCCCAATCGCTGAGTCTGAAGCTGGTTCTGTGCTCCTTGCTCCTTGAGTCTTGTTTCTACACACCCCCAAGAAAGATTACAGAGTCAGAGTCCTTTTCAGGACTCCTCAACCCTCTCTCTCTCTCTCTCACATGGTGCACCCGCAAACCTACTGTATATCTACATCACCATGCAAGCCGACACTTACAAGCAGCATCTAACCCAGGCATATGAATCTACTACATATTTTTCGTCAATTTCAGGAAATTACTTGATAGGTATTTAAAACATGGAATACAAGCATTTTCAGAACTGGTTTTAATGTACAAAATAAACTAATGTGTTTTTAAGAACATTTAAAGCACATAATCTAACCAGTCCACAGACTCGATGTGAAATACACAAAAGTCCCAAATGCAATCACTTTATAAGCTCTTTGTGTACATAGGAGTTGTTGAAAATTTCTGTTGGTTTTCCATTCATTAACCCCCAAAAACCAATTCAAGTTTTATACAGTGAACGCAGTTTGACAATAATGATAAAATGTAGACAAGGATTAGCAGATTTGCCACCTCAAGCCACTGCCTATATACTGGAACCAGGTAGTTCCTGTATTAAACCTATGAGGAATATGAGAACTCGGTAGTCAACAGGTTAAGAGTTAAACTCACTCGAGAGCTGAACCATCAGGTTGTGATGTGCTGGAACAAGGCATACAGGTCCTGTTGCTTAATAACTCCCTGGTGATGGTATACTCAACTATTACATCATTTCAAAGTGAAAGAAAACAATGGGTACGGTTATTTAACGACATCGTATGTTTAAAAGAAGTTTGTTACCTGTACTTTAAATATTCAGAACAAATGAAGAAAAAAATTCATGACAGAAACATAGCAATACGATACCTCCAGTGATCCCACATAATTGCTTACTCCAAGTTTCAGTTTATTATCGACATAAAGCAATGTCCCAGTTTTATGTTATCAAAGATAAAGTGTGAGAATTGGGACTGCAATTAGGTTTGAGTTTAGATTATACATATTTTGCATCCAATGTTGATATTAAGAATTTGACTTGGTAGAAAAATCGTCCTTGAAGCAATCGCACGTGTCATACAGTCATAATACTAACATATTTTTTTTCTTCTAAATTTAACTTGGGGTCAAGTTGTAACTTACCACCAATTTGACCCTCTGGACAAGCCTGACATTCTTCTGTTAGCAGATTAATGTCACAGGCTATACAGTTCCACCCATCCAGGGTTGCTCTCTGAAAAAGAAAAAAGAAAAAAAACAGAGATTCACAACAGGTGATTAAAACCCTGTATACTGCAGGAATGCTAGACACTCCACACCTGTCAAAACATATACAAAGGAGATCCATCACCTTGGTATACATCCAACACAATACACCCTGGATAGATCAAGTATAGTACAAACTTATGCTTCAGTGATTTTGTTATTATGAAAAAGTAAATGTTACTGCTCTACTACTTTTAAACTAGCTTACCTCCTTATGATTTGATCTCTTTATGAATTTATAATATATTGCACAACTACACATTTTTGCAAATTTATGACTTTTATGAGGTTACTCATTGTGAATATCTAAAAAAAAAACACTCCAATTCAATTTCATCCAACCATTTGAATGATTTGTCAAATTCCTTTTTTTTTTAAATACCATCTGCAAGTGGATATCTAAATTTCAGCCTACTTTCTAGACTCTTTTTCATGATAACTTACCTGACCGAGTGGACATGCTGTACACTGTATATCAGGACCTCCTTGGTTCTGAGTCATTTTGAAGTAGGAAGTGCACTTGCATGATAATCCTGAGAAGGAGATAAAGTTGATAATAACTCATTCTTCAAGAGTCACAAATTTAAGTCCTTCTGTACCATGGGCTGCTAATCTCAACCAAGAATTTGTTCTACTATAATTATGTTTGGATGAAAAATAGCTATTAGTTTTTCTTGACTTACCCGGTAGAAACAGGTGCATAATGCAACATCAAGGTTGTTCATTCAAACATATTTAAAGTCAAATGTAATAAAAAATGAAAAATGTAATACAAAAATGAAAAATTTAATATCTACCCTGGTAATATTGGATTCTTGAAAGTTTAATAACTAAGAATAAATGTTTGCAAAACAAAATGGGTATTAAGTCAGGCCAGGATACAATCAGAGTTGGTGGAACTTGCTTTAATGCATGCTTTCATCTACTATCATCTATTTTCTCGAAAGAACTACTGTATTCAGAAAACAAAAAAGGTAATATTCATTTCGTATCAACATCAAAAGTAAAACACAGAATTATATTTCTTGTAATGGCATTTATTTAAGCATCTATAAACAGACAAAATTAAAAAAACAATTTAAAAACATCTGATCTCTTTCAGAAAAAAAGTTAATCATAGAGAACCAAAAATTCTATGAATTCAACTGATAAAAAGACATTTTTTGAGAATTCACTGTCAGTGTCAGGATTGATTTCGCAAACTCAAAGATACACAACAAATGTGAATTTACTGTTGTTTTCATGGGATGATCTGATGGTTTTTATGTACATGTACATGTATATCTAGTATCTATAGTCTACATATACATGTATGTCACTCCAGCAAAGCATAGAGAGTCAATGCTTGACCTCTAGCGCAGCACTACAAGTCAGAGGTCAACATCATTGTAATGCAGAGCGGAAAGAAACCTACGCTGTATCAGTCTGGTTAGATATTTGCTAATATTTCATTATTTTTACCTCCGATTATGAATTGCTGTGCATCATTAGGAGTAGGAGCGGCATATAGTCTATAATGTTAATAAGGCCACTGTCCAATATTTGTCGGGTGCGAGAAGGGGTGATTTTGGACGCATTTTAGCTGCTATTTAGGTGTCATCAATCGTCACTAAAGTAACGATTTTGAGTGAAATCAGTTGAGTTTTGTACAGTGGTGTTTGAAATGTTGAGAATCAATAGCACAGCTTTTAATACACAGCCAGGATAGTAATGCACCTAGACCTTAGACCTAGACCTATGTATGTGTGCGAATTAAGTGAGTCACGTCTTGGATGGCGACGTTAAAATAAAAGTCGGTCCCCAGACGTAGACGTAAATAATCACATCTGATTTATACACGTCTGTAAACAAAATCATTTACGCATACACACACACACACACAAGGTAAGAGTTCCTTTTGCAGCCCCCCCCCCCCCCCCCCCCCCCCCACGAAAGTGAAAATCAAAATGGAGGTCACTATTAATACTACAATTTACCAGCAGAAAATTACACGTGTCGGACTAGTCTACAAACTTCTTACCATCAGCTGTGGGTTCTTGGCTATCTCCACAAGGACTACACTTTAATTCTGCCACATTGTAGTATTCTCCATTGTCTATACATTGTTGCACAGTCGCGTATGAGAATGGATTGGTTGATTTCACCTCCGTAATTACGAAGAATGCCAGAAAGAATATCGCAAAGTATCTACTCGGCGACATTTTTGCGCTTCACGTATCCATGGAGCGCAAAATATGCGACTAGACTGCACTTTGAACTACCACTGTACTGCTCGCGACGTAGTGTGTGAGCGGAGGCGCGCGCGCCGCAGATCGGCGTCTAACGGTTAGGCGCCGATTGCACTAGCAGTATACATGTATATGGGAGGAAATTATTTCTGTTTCTTAATTGAAACTCCTCTTCTCCCCTAAAAAATCAACCAACTCAAAACTACTGTACATGAATGATACCAACAAAATACAGGTGTTCTCTGAAAATCACTCCAGGCATATCACCCAGCAGTTTCATTTCAGAGAATATTGCCCATATCACTAGCTCCTTCACACATTATAGTATTAATGACTGCTTTGAGAGAAATAGTTGTTTTATTACGCTCAAGGGAAGGTTAGAATTGTGCTATTCCCCGAGGCTTGCCGAGGGGAATAGCCCAATTGTAACCTTCCCGAGAGCGTATGAAAACAACTATTTCTCGAATATTAAAGCAGTCATTAATACTTTTATATGCCGAAAAAAAATAGACTAAAAAATAAAAAATAAAAAATATTTTTCAATTTTGTCGAAGACGGGATTCGAACTCTTGCGTACAACAAGAGATGTATCGAAAACCAACGCTTAGACCACTAGGCTATCGCGCGTCGTTAACTTGCACGGCAGTTTTCTCCAATATATACATTAAAATGGGTTGAAAACGGCTCTGCGTGAGGGATGCTTCGCAAAAGCTCCATGAAACGAGCCCTTCTTTTACTTTTGCAATGCATATTGGCACGAACTTAGATCAAGATCTATCGGCAGATGTTGTTTTTTTGTTTTTGAGAGTTTATTTTCGTCTTCATGTCAACAATGCAAGATAAAATTGTCGGTAAGATCGATCGAGATTCAATTGTATTGAAATTACCGACCAATCCTTCGCACACATTACGGTATCCTACCATTTTTTAACATGTAAACCTATGGGGTAACCATGGAGTAACCATGGTTATTAAAAATATTGAAATGTTTTATGCATGGTTACCGAGAATTTTACAGGAACAGTTGAAGTTTATGAATGCAATTCGACCAATCAGATGGCTGGATTTCTTAAGTGAGGTATATAATGGCTAATATTCCCTAGTCGAATTTCACTCTCTCATATATAGGCACATCGATCCTCATTCTCTATCTCTCTCCTTTTTGTTTCAATCTCTCATATTCATCTACCTCCTTCCAATCTACTTCGCTCTTTCATAATTTCTTTCTCTTCTTCCTTGCAATTTCACCTCTTTAATAGAAATGCAATTCTTCTAGCTCCTCTCTCTTTTCGCTATCTCAAGTTCCTCCTTTTTTCTTCAAGTCAATCTCTCATATTTTTCTCTTTCCTTCCTTTCTGTTTCACTCTCTCAGATATTTTTCTTTCTTCGATCCTCCTCTCGATATACTTCTCTCCATTATTCTACTTCCCTCCGCTCCAACCCTCTCTATTTTCTATCCCCTCCTATATTTAACCATATTTCCTATAGCTCCCTCGATCCTTTCATTTCATTCTCTCATACCATTTCTCTTCCTCTGCAGGTCTCTTCTAATCTCTGTCTCATGGACTCACTTTTCAAAGTGCATAGTTAAGTTGTACAATTGATTCTTAAAGGTAAAGACCAGTATTGGAAACGCCCCAATTTCAAAAAATGATATGGAAGCTCTCATTACCAATCATGTGAAAGAATATGTTTTGACTAATACATGATGATAAAAAAATTGCCGGGAAACCGCCTACTAATTCATATATTTGATAAATTTGTTTCTCTCATGGTCGTGTGAGAGATATAGGGTAGTCCCATATACATCTTTCTGTGTATAGTGCTTGTAACTTTACGAAGAATGGGCCAAATTTCTTATCATTTTGATGATTCCAGAACCTTGCAGATGCTAGATGGTAGATGATCAACCTTTTCTGATCGATTCCACAACGTTTCTTTCACAATGCAATCGCATGACCATTACTGGTCTTTACCTTTAAAAATTGCTGGTAACATATAGATAATTGCCTTTGTGTCTCATATGCATTCCCTCTAGTGGCCTCCTTCCATCCACTGTAGGATTAAAAATTACTTCTACCCTTGAATTCCAGTATCTATATGCAAGAAAGAAAATGTAACTATAACATATAGCTTCAAGTAGACACTATCGGGACAGAAAAAATAGCAATACCATAGATATATAACTTTATGACTTGTATAAACTTTTAATCACATTGTAAAAATGCAAAATGTCATGCAATTCATATATTTTAGAGGTATCAGAAACTCTGATGAGTGATGATATTCTTTCCAAAGCAGATGGCTCTTACAATTAAGTGCCGTATCAAAATCTTGTTGTATGCCAGAGGATAAACAATACCTGGTTAAGACAACAGTTTGTTACATAGTTCTTAATCACCAGATTCACTCTACCGGTATAGGTAAAATACTTCAAGAAAGATACTTAAAAAATAAGGGAAATAATCATATATTATTTTGTTAATACTAAATTTGTCCAATCTAACATTTACCGTTATTTTTTTTTCTGGATGAGGCAATGTTTTACATGAATACAGGACCCCTTGGTACACTGTGTCTGATCTCTGATTGCCGGGACTACCCTGTGTAAAAGACTAAGTTCATGTTATGAAGAAATAAATCATGGAAGACATGTTTACATCAATCATTTTGACTGCTTCCGACAGACTGTATTTATCGAAAGCAGAGTATATCTTGTCACTAATATGCAAAGTAATTGATGTTTTATAAACAGATCATAAGAAAACCCTTTTCTACAATAATGTCCCATTTCTGCTGATATTCTGGTGATACCATATATATTGTAATAAGTTTGCTAAATCTATTCTAAAAGTACAATTTTGAGCAATTTAAATGAACCCTAAACTTTCCAATTATTCTGAAACACATTTCTTATTACCTTTATTTAATATCATATAATGGGATTTAAATGTATCTCATTATCAAAATGTAGGTAATTTAAAAAGGAGGGAGGATAAGACAAATTCGAATTCAATTTCACAGGTCACTCAATACCAAGAACTACATAATTGTACATATCAAAAAAGTCACATTTTTTAAATAGTTTTAAGACCTCACAGAGTTTATAAAACCTCACAGAGTAATTTAATATCGTTACACAATATATAGCCTTCCTTCTCTCGATTAATATACTGACCAGTGTATAAGAAACAAGAAATAGATAACAGAACATGACCACTGTAATAGCTAGGTCACTTTAAGGCAGGCATTCTCAAAAGCAGACTTAGTTTAAGCAAGGATAAAATCCCCTGAAGAATTACCATGATTTAGTTTAGTTCGCTCAATTATGGCAAAGCACCAATTGTCAACATGTCCAAGTCTTAATTCTGTACAGATTATCTTCATTCCATACCGAGAAAATAAACAAAATCAATGAATACACAATGAAGTGAATTTTGTTGTATTTCCATCTCCAAAACAGAATTCTGGTTAGTTCCTGAACAAGATTTGTGCATTAGATTTGATAACATAACGAAAATGGTCTATTGAGTAATGTCCATGCAAGAAAGAAAGTCTTTATCTCTATATCATGCATAATTGTATCTCATAATTTGGTATTATGGGCAAGGACTGACTCTAGCACTGAACACATGTAGGCCAGTTGACAAGTTCTTTTGAACAATGTCTAGGAGCTCTAACATAGAAGTATTACTGTCAAGCCATGTGAACACACAGCAGACTGCTGCCTGCTTTTTCTGGATTCACTTTTCATTCCATTGAGGCCACTGGAGATCAGCAAAGGTCCGAGTGTCCATGCGATCAATGTATAAGGTTCCCTGAAGGTGGTCGTATTCATGCTGTAAGATCCTTGCAGGGTACCCACAGACACGCCAAGTCACAGGCTCTCCCTTCTCAGTTAACCCTGCAATTTACAATGGAAGAAAATCTAGAGTGGTTACACGGAATCAATGATGAACAGATAAATAAATTAGTTTTCCCTTTCTGCTATTTAGTCCATCATTTGAAATTTGAAATTCTAACCGATATTATATGATACATGTATCAGGAAAGGTCAATAGTGCAAAATAATTATACTTAGTTACGGTATAACATAATCTGGTTTGCAACTTTAGCAGAGCACTTTGAATTTCCCTTGAGTGCAATTGAATAAGGACATCAGGAATGCTAAACGAATCTTGAATAATGTACTGCAATTGTTAGTGACTTTCTAGTTCTATAATTTAGTAAAACATCTTTTGTTATGTTTTTTGAAGCCTTAAATTATTGGATATGGAAGGGGACAGCATTTTTAATCTAATCATGTAATCATTAAGAGTTCATTTATAAAAATGAACATGATTGTATCAATTCACTCCTTCAGTAATTGGACGTTGACATGATTACCTGTGATTTCCACCTCATGTGCTCTTGGTGTGGCAGCCGTAAATCCTGTAAGACTGAGACATCCCTCTGTAAGAACCACCTGATTATCTGATAAGATCTTCAGAGAGGGGTTGACAAACACCTTGAGGGGTACCACTTGCATCTCTCTAGCTTTCTGGATCTCTTCAGAAAATCCCTTCATATGTTTCTCAGTGAACTCCATGACGAACACCTGCTGGGCCATGCCTATCTGTGGGGCAGCTACCCAGATAACAATACGGCGTTGGGCCAACGTCGGCCACGGTCGGCAGGGTCGCAGTTGGCAAGCCAACGTTGGCTAATCGTTGGGCCATCGTCGCCATTTTTTACTGATAAATGGTGGCAATTGGTTGGCTATTCGACGTTGGGCCAATGTTGGCTGAACGTTGGCCCATTGTCGCCATTTTCACTGATAAATGGTGGCTATTGGTTGGCTATTCGACGTTGGGCCAATGTTGGCTGCACGTTGGTCCATTGTCGCCATTTTCATTGATAAATGGTGGCTATTGGTTGGCTATTCGACGTTGGTCCAATGTTGGCTGAACGTTGGTCCATTGTCGCCATTTTCACTGATAAACGGTGGCTATTGGTTGGCTATTCGACGTTGGGCCAATGTTGGCTAAATGTTGGTCCATCGTCTCAATTATCACTGATAAATGTTGGCTATTGGTTGGCTATTCGACGTTGGGCCAATGTTGGTTGAACGTTGGTCTATTGTCTCATTTATTTCTGATAAATGTTGGCTTTTGGTTGGCTATTCGACGTTGGGCTAACGTTGGTCCATTGTCGCCATTTTCATTGATAAATGGTGGCTATTGGTTGGCTATTCGACGTTGGTCCAATGTTGGCTGAACGTTGGTCCATTGTCGCCATTTTCACTGATAAACGGTGGGTATTGGTTGGCTATTCGACGTTGGGCCAATGTTGGCTAAATGTTGGTCCATCGTCTCAATTATCACTGATAAATGTTGGCTATTGGTTGGCTATTCGACGTTGGGCCAATGTTGGTTGAACGTTGGTCTATTGTCTCATTTATTTCTGATAAATGTTGGCTTTTGGTCGGCTATTCGACGTTGGGCCAATGTTGGCTGAACGTTGGTCCATTGTCGCCATTTTTACCGATAAATGGTGGCTATTAGTTGGCTACTCGACGTTGGGCCAATGTTGGCTGAACGTTGGTCCATTGTCACCATTTTCACTGATAAATGGTGGCTATTGGTTGGCTTTTCGACGTTGGGCCAATGTTGGCTGAACGTTGGTCCATTGTCTCAAATATTACTGATAACTGTTGGCGTTTGGTTGGTTATTCGACGTTAGGCCAATGTTGGCTGAAAGTTGGACCATCGTCTCAATTTGAACTTATAAATGTTGGCTATTAGTTGGCTATTCGGCGTTGGTCCAATGTTGGCTTCATGTTGGTCCATCGTCTCAATTTTATCTTTTAAATGGTGGCTTTGGGTTGGCTATTCGACGTTGGGCTAACGTTGGCTGAACGTTCGTCCATCGTCTCAATTTTAAATTTTAAATGTTGGCTTTTGGCTGGCCATGCATTCGACGTTGGGCCAATGTTGGCTGAACGTTGGTCCATTGTCTCAATTATTACTGATAAATTTTGGCTGTTGGTTGGCTATTCGACGTTTGGCTATTAACGTTGGCTCAATGTTGGTCCATCGTTTTAAATTTTACTGAGAAATGGTGGATATGTTGGCTATACGCGACGTTGGGCCAACCTTGGCTTAACGTTGGTCTATATCGTCTCCATCTTTACTGATAAATAGTGCATGTATATATTGGTTGGCTATATGACGTTGGGCCAACGTAGCAAATACGACCTAGTACCGCTACATCCGGGTAAAAAAATTGCATGCGTGCGCATGCCCATGTGCTCATGCAATTGCAACGTACGTCAGCCATATGTATCCTGTCCATTTGTCTGGATCAGTTGCCGGAGAGTACCAACACTGCATGGTAAATGAATGATTTTCTTTCTCTTTCAATGTTATTTTTGTGAGCATGTCGCGTGAAACTGATAAATTGTATAGTGTGAGAACTCCCCGTCACAAAGCGAGGGAAATAGCATGAGAAATTGTTAAAGTAATCATTGATAATTCCCTATCCGAATGAAAGTGAAAGTGAGTACGAGTGTACTGCTCGGCGTACGCTTAGCATGCACAACCGCTGCGTGCAATTGAAGTGTGAGTGATGGCTATGATGGCTATGATGGGGGCCGAAGTGTCGGCATCAGATGCAATGAGTGTTTGCCGTGATAAATGTTAATATGTTCCTGAGTTAGAGTTAGACCTAGGTGATGTATTGATGCACCATGTTGCAGCGTCCGTGACAGTGATGATGTTCATCCCAGTATGCAATATCGACCATGAATCAAATGATTGTGAATCTGTTGGTGTTACAAGTGTTGAAGGTGCTGATGCATTGTTTGAAAGACCAATTGAATCAAATACTGATCTTGATATATAGAGCTGAATGGGAAGACGCATCATTTTTGTTATGCATATCTAAATGATATTATAGTCTCTGGTACTTTCAGATTTAGAAGTAGGTCTATACTATACTCTGAAGTAGCTCAATATAGATAATGCTGATGATTCAGTTCGAAAAGGAATAAATTACGAGATTGGCGCTGTGAATTCAGACATCCCGCTTACAAGGGAGTGTGCCAAGTCTGCCAAAATATGCAAGAAATTTGTATCAACACATTTAGTGGATTGTGAGTGTGATGTGAAAGAGGTATAGCTGGTGGGAATTACCCTCATTTGGGAATTTGCAATCATTTAAAGTCTCAATTGGCCAAGAACCTCAATTTGATCAAATAGTAAATAGGAAAAACTATTGGGGGCGGGGGGTAACACTGATCGATCCCATAATTTTCATTCACAAATTTGATTATTGCTGCATTTTTATTCTCATTTTCAAGTTAGTTTTTATTGTTTATGCACATGTATATTGAATTGCTATCATTTGAACTGAAGGTAAATATTCTAATTATTTATTTTTAAATTCTGACATTCTTCATTAATACATTCAAATCTATATAGCTCTTCCAAATCCCAATACTTTTTTCTCCTATAATCCCTACAATTCTGAAATTTAAATATTAAATCCTGCATTTCATATCGTCAACTTCACAACAAATTCCAGATTCCTCTACCCTTCCAGATCCAGCTACCCCTACCTCGATCATCCAGAACAGCATCAACAGCACCAAGGACCCCTTTGACATCGACCCTGTCAACCTCCAGAACACTGTCGACCCCAACGACCCCATTGACCTCAACATTCAGAAATATGGGTATGTCATTTGGCATTTTATTCATTTTGTATTTAGTTATACATGTAGACAGGATAGCACTTCTTAGTATTTGTTATAGTTGTGCCCTGCACACAAAGTACAAATATACTGGATTAATGTACGTTTGTGTATGACATAGCTGCTAACGGATGCAAGCATCTTTTTCCTGATTATATTGAGAAACTGCATTGTGATCACTTATAAAACTATTCAACAACAACAAATCATGAAATACTGCTTATAGCAGTATTTTTTTGGAAACAATTCTGAATGCAGGGTGCCACAAAAAACAAAACACAGTCAATTGATTTGTTTCTTGTATAAGCAACTAACGATATAGCTTTGTGTTTTTGTTTTTACTTTGAAGCCTCTCGAGCTCTCTCAAGTATTGGGAGCTTCACATTTCACTTCAATTTTATAATGATGTGAAAGAGAATGTCACTCTTCTTCAAACATTTGTCCTAAAAATTAGAAAGAATACAAACTTACCAACTAAGGGTTTTGTGTTGTATGCAGAAAACGCAAATTTTGTATTCTTTCATCCATATTCTACTTCAAACACATTTGTTAGGGCAATATTCTATTTGCAGAAGTGTCCGGGTGTTAATGACATCCTCTTTTACATCATACCATTTAAGTGAGATTGTGCCATCTATTCTTTCGCTAATTTTGGGATCCAACACTTAAGAGGGGCTTTAAACTGTTACAATCAACACTGAGCAAGCAGATACTATAAATTGGTTCTTTCTATTGAAGAATATTACTGCCATTTTACCTCAAATGTATATTTCCTTTGTTAAGAAGAGTGATGCTATTCTAATTAAACAAGACAAAAATAAAAGAAGTCCATTCCTTTCTAATTTCCATACTACTGGGTCATTCGCTCTAAAGTTTGAACGAAGTTATTTTCATGACAAAGTACTTCTATCCATGAAATTTCATCAAAACTAGGGAGGATGTGCCACTCAGGACTACTTCCCTTGAATGCTGTACTCTTTGATTAATATCCGTACTATTTCAAGGTGATGTTTCCATGATCTGCTTTTAAATCTTGTTTGGTTTCTTTCTCCTTCTTTTTTTTTGCCGCAGATGCCGAAGTTGTACCACCACAAGCTAGACAAGATTTTGATTCCGACTAACACATTCTTTAAAGGTCCACTGCCTTAGGAAATTAAAACTTTTATGTCTTGTATCAAGACCCTTTTAAAGCAACATAATAACAATTGTTTTATAAATAAATGCCTCCTTATATTTTTTACAAATTTTTGAAAACCTCTCCAAGTTGCTCGTCTAATGGTGGACCCCGCCCCTTACAATTCTCAGAGTTCCTCGGAATGATTGACCAAAGGATTAGTGATGTAATATCAAGAACGATCTCCGCTTAGGCAAGCTACGGTGCTTGCTAGCCAGCTCTGCAGGCATATGTTTTGTACACAACATAAACAATAACTTTTGTTATTAAATAGTGTGCTATGCATCTTTACTTGTTATTTGTTGTGGTGAAATTTCACTAATGGCCCAATTTTAGAAAGAGATCTATACCATGAGCCGAAGAAGGTCGTAATTGATTTGAATGCCTGTATAACGTGTCAACTAAATGCATGCTATAAAGAATTTCAAAGGTAAGAAAAAAATATTTCATATTTCTAAGTGACTGAGTGTTTTTCGTACTACCTTCTTCTCAATTTAAAGAAATATTGAAAGTGGTATATTAGAGTGAAGAAACTTGTGTTTTTCCCTTTACAAGCTCTGCTCTTTCTTACTTCTCTTTCAAATTTCCTCTCTTGTTATATAAACATTTAAACACATTCAAGCAATGTAACCTATCCCTCCTGAAAAACAGTTTGTAGATGTGTTAACAATAGATATGGCGACGAAATGTATCAGCATCTCTGAAATGCCTAAGAATAAAAAAATGTTGGCAATTTCTCTGAATTTTATTTTTTTATTTTTTATGGAAAATTGTTTACATTAATTGCCTAGTTCTTGGTATGCAAACGGTGGACACTTTATTTATTTCTTTATATTTTTGTGCTGTACATATGTAGAGGAATCTTGTCATAAGCAATCGTGTTCGTCTGCCAGAAAGTTTGTTTTGTTTTACTCGGGAAGTTGTGAGGAATGTTTATTATATTCGTACAATGAATTTCAGTATGTTATGTTGTGTTACGTGTAAGCGACACTTCATTTTATAACAGCTCCTATCGTCCTAGCATTCATTGATAGTAGGCCTGTATTGTGACACATTTAGATACCTTGAACTTGAAACTATGTTTACATCTTTTTTTAATTCAAACGAAAATACCAAAGAAAGATGTACCATAATTGTATTCACATTTACAACAGTTTGTTTATTACACATAAAATAAAGTATGTTTTATCACAAAATCAGTTTATTTTCCTTGTTCTTTTGTTTTGGAGGGAGGGGGATGTATTCAGAGCAAATTCTAAGAAGCAAGATGGTGAACTTTTCATTAAAATGGGACAAATAAGTTGTTATCAATTTTTGATAGTGATTAAAATGTACCAGATAATAGACATGACGAAATTAAAATAACATGTCCCTCTTGCTGCAATATTGTTATTATACATATGTTCCAGAGGGATCTAAGTCGAGTTCTATAATGAACTTTTCTCAAATTCAGTCTAATTTTGATGAAATTTTTACTATTTTCATTTTGTGGATTTTGCTCTGTTTATTTATTTAATCCAATCTTAAACTACTTGGCTTTTCCTTGTCACGTTGTGATGCATGTGTTTGAATGATTGTACATGTCCGATGTAGTATATGATCTTGACGATGTTCTTATGAACGGACGACTGATGTTGGTGTGAATATGTTTTTGAGTTGGTGTTGGTAATGTCAGAAGGATGTTGGCATGAACTGGAAAGGGGAGGTACAACGTTGGCATAACGTTGCTTCTACGTCGGCAAATGGTGGAGAAGAGGTTGGCATAACGTTGGTCTAGCATTAGCACATGGTGGAGGAGGGGTCGGCACTTTGTGGGAAAAGGGTTGGCATTATGTTAGGACAACGTCGGGGAGACGTCGGCACATAGTGTAAAAGGGGTTGGCATTACGTAGGTCCTACGTCAGGGAGACGTCGGCACATGGTGGAAAAGGGGTTGGCATTACGTTTGTCCTATGTCGGCATATGGTGGGATAGGGGTTGACATGACGTTGGTCATACGTCGGGGGGACGTTGGCCCGATGTTGGCTTTATGTCATTTCGTCGCTGTCGGGCCAACGTTGGCCCGCCGGCAAGAAAGCCGTTGGCCCAACATCATATTGGCGACGATGGCGCAACGTAACAGCCCACGACGTCGGCACATGGTGGGATAGGGGTTGGCATAACGTTGGTCCAATGTCGGAACTACGTCGGCACATGGTGGGATAGGGGTTGGAATAACGTTGGCCCTACGTCGTGGAGACGTCGGCACATGGTTGAAAAGGGGTTGGTATAACGTTGGGCCAATGTCGAGGAGACGTCGGCACATGGTGGGATAAGGGTTGGCATAACGTTTATCCAATGTCGGAACGACGTCGGCACATGGTGGGATAGGGGTTGGCATAACGTTGGTCATACGTCGGCACATGGTTAAAAAAGGGTTGGGATGACGTTGGTCCAATGTCGGAAAGACGTCGGTATACGGTGGAAAAGAGGTTGGCATAACGTTGGTTCAATGTCGGGAGGACATCGGCACATATGGTCGGATAGGGGTTGGCATAACGTTGGTCCGATGTTGGCTTAATGTCATTTTGTCACTGTCGGGCCAACGTTGGCCCGCCGGCAAGAAAGCCGTTGGCCCAACATCATGTTGGCGACGTTGGACCAACGTAACAGCTTACGTTGGCCCCACGTTGGCGTAACGTTGTATTGTTATCTGGGTAACCCCACCCCACCCGTCTTCCTCATAACACCCACCATCTTCTGAATTAGATCTTTGAACTCTTTAGTCCTGATATCTTGAGGGTGCACAGGATCACTCTTACCACGAAGGACCGGATCACCAACCTGTGTCACATGATTATATGGAGGTGTGGCCATCTTGATTCTCCAGATAGCCTTTTTCACTAGAAGGGCGGCTGATAAATAGAAGGGTTGTTTGACGATGACCCTGGTGAGATTCTGCTGGGCGGATGTGATGTGTACTAATCGACTTGCGGAGCTCCACAGTACTGCTACACCAACGGCACGAACACAACCTTGACGCAACATCTGAGAGCTGTTGTGACCCTGGGCTCTCTATCTGCCATGCAAAAACTATCCTCCTAGTCTCACAACTCCAGCTGGTAAGCAAGTAGTTGCAAATTAATTATGTCTCCTGTTCCGAAGACAAATTAAGTAAATACATAATATTTTAGAAAATTATATTTCAGTAATCTGTGAGAATATTAGTATTTGGTACAAACTTGTGTTGTGCTATACAATTATTTCTCTTTGATTAATTTGTAGAAAAATCTAAATACATAGGCTGAACTTATTGGACTAAAAAAGCCAGAGCTCGACACTAACGCGGTTTCTGTGTAATAAAATACCCCCAGTTCACCATCGATATTTATGGGGTGTCCGTCTTTCCGAGGATTTATCGCTGATAATGTAAAAGTCTCTGTACAAAGTCAATGTAAAATGCATCAAGAAAATCATCACGGAACCCATTTTTCGCATCGCCAACGTGGGGATCGAAAATCAGAATCGTCAGCGAAAATGCAGACAATCCTTATTTTTCGCCTATGCGTCAGTCTGCGTTTACAAAGAGGATCCGCGTTTGTGTGGACGATCCTTATTCTCGGACCAGTGCCCCTACTGTGTAAAGGGGGTGTAGCATGACGAGACTATGTGTCTTTTTTGTAGCCTGACTCGGAGCCAATCGATCATAATACAACTACGGACGACGCGACCGCAGTATTCACATGCGTGCAACCGAAGTGTGAGGCGAACTTCGGTCTGTTTTGCGAACGCTAGCGCGTGCTGACCGTTAATCAAGTCCATTCGTTTACGTGCAGTTGTCCGAAAGAAGTCGTAGATGGCATTAACCAGTTTTTGCCATGCTACACCCCCTTTTATAATTAGTCTCATCGGGTGCGAAGTCTATACAAATTACAATGAATATTGTGTAAGACAGAATTGCGTACCGGGGGATCATGGTTTTGATCGTTGCAACATGCATTGTTTGGCCTCCAAAATTGCTCCAAAAAAATATATATATAGATCTAGAACTTAGAAGTCTAGTATCTGTCTATATTCAAAAATATAAAACAACACGAGCGGCCCGAAAATGAAGTCGAAGAGCGAGGCCGAGGACAACCAAACAAATTTTTGTTGTTCGCCTTATATTTTTATAACAAAGAATTAACTGGAAATTTACTAAGGTTGATAAAATCATATAGTTACCTTTTAAATCAAGACTCCCCCAGACCTTCTCTTTGTCTTGGATTCACACGCGATATGTACATACACCTGCACCTGTCTGTCCAGGTATATCTGCAATTCAAGCGCTCCATCCATGTTCGATTGAGCTGGAACTAATCGAAGGGGAATTCCCTCTCCACAATCATTCGCCTTTACCGTGGATAACTTCAAATTTCTGTTATTTATTTTAAATAGTCTTTTTGTGCCATTTAATATTATGAAATACTTGAATGATTTAAAATAAAAAGCTTTTACGAGTAATTTGCTTGTTAAAAATGTGTTTTTCTTTTACGAATTAGTTTCAAGTTGGCAATTTTTTTTCGTAAATCGGTCAACAAACTTTCAGACGCGATATGAAAGTTTGTTGACCTTCATCAATCAACACAAATGCAGAGCCAACGCAACGTAGTAGCTGACGGTTTCTTTAAAATGGAGGCGTCTTTATTCTTGATCGTAACAATTTCTCTAATTGTTGGGTTTGTGTTTTTAATCTACATATTATCCCCGCTTATTACACCAAAAAGAATGAAGCTGACCAAGGCACACGTCGTGGTAAGATCACTGAGCTGTGCATGCATACAAATATTATTAATGATTGCTGCATGCTGCTACCATAGAGCTCGGGCGCGCGGCGCTCATCATGCAGCTCACTGCCTGCGGTCCGATGCTATGGCCACCTATTTCTGTATGCCACGCCCTAAGGCATGAAGGGGTTCTTCAAATAGGGTCCTCCCACGGCCCACCCACCCCTGGATTCATTTGTGCATAAGTTTTAAATGTAAAGCGCTGCCACTAGAATAGTGTAGGACTGTAATTTGGACCCTCGGCATATATGCAGGTGTACTTACTTACTTGGGTATATAGACCCCTACTTCTAGTGGATCCGGGCTAACTCGGACCAGGGGACAACTCGGCCCAGCTGCAAAAACGGTCATTTTTTGTCATTTTACCCTAACTCTAACCCTAACTCTAACCCTAACCCTAACCCTACCCCTAACCCTAACCCTAACCCTAAACCTAACCCTAACCCTAAAGTAACCTAAACATGCAAAAAATGACCGTTTTTGCATCTGGGCCGAGTTGTCCCGTGGTCCGAGTTAGCCCGACTCCCTTCTAGTCTACTTGGGTGTAGAGACTGAAAGCTTAGCTTATTTGTCCCTCTTTACTGTTGCATTCCGTCTCAAGTATGGTTCAAACTTAATTGGATTGTTTCTCCAATACCTTTCGAGGGATGACTTGAATTGGTTAATGGTGGTAGCATTGACTACTTCCTTAGGCAGGGCGTTCCAATTACCGTACTTTATACACTCCTTATTGAGAAACTGTGCTGCCTAAGTCTTGTATTGAAACGTTGTTTGACAATCTTGAAATTATGGCCTCTTGTTCAATGGCTAGTTGGAAGAAGTTTGAAGGATTCACTCAAGTTGCGATTCGCATGAATATAGATCTAGATCTAGGTCTAGGTCAAAGTCTGGCATTAGTTCACAAGTGTGCTGCGCCCAAAGTCCAAAGATAAACTTTCTAGAAATATATAGAGAGATTTTTTATTTTAGATTGCCTATGATGAGTATCATGAGGAATGTGATGTGAAGGCTTATTTTGTGCAATCCTCACATGTTATTGGCTGTTCACTTCACTACCTGAATCACTGTGATACTGGTAGTGGGAAGCCTATTGTGCAAGTTTGGCTCTTGCTATCATTGTCTATAACACCTAAATAGTCATTTTCCGTTGAGATATTGTTTGTGAAGATGTGATGGGAAGAGGAAAACGGTATAGTACGATAATACTATGTAAAGAGGTATAGATCTATGTACTCAAAATGGAAGAAGAAATAGATAGGAAAAGGGAAAACATTGAAAATTACAAACTAAAGAAAGAGGTGAATGATGGAGAGTACAAATGTAAAGGAAAAATTAGGAAACGAAAGGGAGAAATCAATCTAGACCTAGTAAGGAAAGTGCATAAGAAAAAACTGTGAGAGTTTTTAGGTTCAAAGTGGATACATCTAGCTGTACCAAAATAAAAAGCAGAAGGAAGAGGAAAAGAGGAACCACATTGCATCATTATAGACATATTGAGAGGGAAGATGAAATGAGATCAAATAATTAAAACAAAAATAAAGAGGTAAGAAAGGAGAGGGATTTTTTATTACTTTTTAAATACCCCGGTAAGGAAGAATAACAAAAATTAGAAGTAAATCAAGTGACCAGGAGTAAGTAGCAATAACATCTTGATGTGCATTTAGGTATTTTCATAATGCACCTTTTTAACGTATTAATATATTTTCATTCAATGGAAGATATAGAAAGAGCAATAAAGAAATACAAATGAAAATCGGCAAAAAGGTAATAGAAGAACACTTCAGATTATATCGAGTGCAAGATTTTTTAATTGAACAGGACTATTCAATCCGACCTCTTCAGATGGCTTTGTGTGAGAGTTCTGCGATGGTGAGATTTGAAGAAAAAAATATAATGGCCATCTCACAAAGTTTCCTAACCAAAATCAGTCATGAAAGCATTGTAGCCATTACAGTGTCTTAACCCTTTCCTGGCTTTGTTCGAGTCAAAGAACATGCAATGCACTGCCAGAGTCAACGTTTGGCATGCACAGTTTTTATATTTATCATATTATCTAAATGTAAAAGTGTAGGGTTTTGATCCATGATAGAAAATAGAGAGGTTACTGTAATAATAAGATCCTGATGGCTCACTCAAATATATCTCTCATGTTTGTTCCAGATCACGGGAGGTTCCAGTGGTATTGGTAAAGCTGTTGCTATGGAGGTCCTCAGGCAAGGAGCTAGTGTAACACTCTTGGCAAGAAATCAGGTACAGCTCAGCACCCAATAATGTAATATTCTCTTACAAGCCATACGTACTTGCTCTAAAATGGGTTCCATAATACAGGGGTGAATGTTCAACAAAAACAAAAAGAAAACTGTTTTGAGATAACTTTTATCAAATTTCAAAAGAATATTACAGACTATTTTCATTTGTTTTATTCATGATGATAAAACAACAAAACAGGGCTGCTTTTTGCCTTTGTTACTCTAGTTACTGGGAAGAAGTAGTTTTTTAAAATAGATTTTCTTTTCACCCTGGTGTTTGTTGTTACCCTTCAATTATGTGCAAAACGCTATTTCTTTCCAAATTGTAATTTTTCTTTTCTATGTGTTTGCACTTTGCAATATTATGTAAATTTGGACTCTATTTGTCTTATCTGCTAAGGCTTTGTCACGTAATTGCTATTTTATCATTCTTTTTTTCCATAAAACAACGAAATGGGAATCAAATTTTGCAATTACATAAATATGTTTAGGTTTCCAATCTTGCTGTGAAAAATAAACTCAACGTTTCTTTATCTGTGTTTTGCTTTGCTGCCCTCTACAGGAAAGGTTGAAGCATGCCAAGCTTGAGCTTGAGAAGTACATTATTGACAAAGGATATCAGGTAATGATTCCCTTCCACTTCTGAAAGGAAAATACTTGTTTTGTGTGTGTGTTTGTGCTTTTTTTGTCTACCGTATATGATTGATTGGAACTTCTTTGTCTTCTCATATTCATTTATAATCATTGCAAACGTGGAAGAGAAATCATTCACAAATGCAATTAGAGAAAGGCTTCTTAGACATAATTTGTTACATTTTTCATCAGAATATTTCTGAAATGGTAATTAAATTACTTTCCAAACGAACATAATCATTGAAAATATTAGATAGCATGTGTGTAGATCCCTCACACAATTTTGTTGTATTGTTATATGTTCTTGTAACAAATATCATAGTAATAGTTCCATTTTTAAAGTAATCAATTTACTCTCTTCAATATCATAATATTTCACCTAAACTTACATCAAATATATTAATTTTACATGGAACAGTGAGTGATTTTCAATAATGATACATTTCCATTTGGGATTTTGTTTTTGTTTTATATAAATAATTTGGCCAAATAAGAGCTTGCTTTAAATAACATTTCATAGTAATGTGTCACAGACATGTATTTATCTGATTTTAAAAGTTCATTAGTTTTATCTCTTCTTTTTATTGGTATCTTAACAGAAAATTCTCTGCATATCAGTTGATCTAGCGAAGGATTATGGATCTGTGGAACAGGCCATTCAAAAGGTAATATTTATATTCTGTTCATTTGCTTCCAACATTCTTGAGCTTTTGTTTTAAGACACTTTTCATTTTATTGATAATAAAACCAGATCCATTTGTTGTTGATATTAATGACTCATAACTGTGATGGAGTGGTAATGTGACTACCGGTATGTGAATGAATGTACGTATTTACAATGACTTTCTGTGTGTGTTGTCTTATTTATGGAATCTTAATCTTTTAGATGTTTATCAAGAATTGATTGGTAGAGCTACACAGATGTAGTGCTGAGTATTTGATCTGTCCAAACTTCTAGTTATGCTAGAAATGTTTTTATGTAATGATTTGTTCTATAATTCTTTTAATTTTTAATTCTGACCTATTGGAAATCTCATTTTCTTTTGTTCTGCTCTAATCACAGTCAGTGGAAGTGATTGGGCCATGTGATATGCTGATTAACAGTGCAGGAAAGTCTAGTGCACTAGCCTTTGAAGAGCTGGAGATATCTGAATTCAAGGTAAAATGATAGCTCTACACAGTTGGTATTTTCAAACAATAATTTGTCATTGATTACTCTTTATATATTAATATACGTTTTGTATCGATTACAGGTTTGTTTGTTTTAAACATGTATAATGTATATATAGTTTCATGAAAGTCAAATTCACAACATGACACAAAACAATATCTTTGATGTAAAATTATATGCATTGTGAAGTTTGTATCATCAATCTACAGGATTTAAGAAAAAACATGCAAGATATCCCTCATTCAAATATCGGCATACCATAATTTGATGAGAGTAATATGAGGATTTCCATTATGGTGCTAACTGCTAACTAAATTTATAAACATTGTTTCCTTATAGTCATTTATTTTCAACCAGTAAAATTTAATACAGTGATTGAAAGGTAGATCAAATAGTAACAAAATTTGCTATGTTGGATGGTGGGTTAACTTCAGATCATCTGGCAAATCATTGAAAAACGGAATAGATGGGAAATTCTGGTGAGATTGTCTGTTCTAAAGTGTACCAATCACCTCAAAATTAATTTGTGTACAGCTACAATGTATAAAATCAACCTCCAAAGAATAAGGAGTATGGAGAAAGTAAAGAGTACAGGGGGGTGTTTCACAAAGATCCTAAGTTGAACTTATCTCTAAGTTGGACTTAAAAATTATGGAAAGCCATTAGCATCTTTGAAAATATTTTGTAAAAGTTATTTTGAAAGGCATTAATTGTTTATTCAAATCATTCATATTTTCTATTATCAAGGAGATTTCATGTTCTGGATGTGGAATTTATAAAAAGTCTAAAATACTTGAATTTTTGCTTTTGAATATATTTCATTTTAAGACTCCAATGGCTGTCCATAATTTTTAAGTCCAACTTAGAGTTAAGTTCTACTTAGGATCTTTGTGAAACACCCCCCTGGTAACATAAAAATTGTGCATACCGGTATGGGTATGTCGAGTAGTCTACTCACAAGCTAAAATTTTGGATATAGCACTAAGGCATGAAACATATTTGTTTGTGATTGGTACATTTTAATGACAAAGAGGTTCCACTCTTTTTCCACAATTCCAGAAAGACATGGAGGTGAATTACCTTGGCTCAGTGTATGCTACACGAGCTGTGTTACCTTACATGAAGAAGAGATCACAGGGACGCATCATCTTCATCTCATCTCAGGCGGGGCAGCTTGGTCTCTATGGTTACTCCTCTTACAGCGGATCAAAGTTTGCTCTCAGAGGATTTGCAGAAGCTCTTCAAATGGAGGTGAGAGAAAAATACTTCATAAATAACATTCTGAAGCATTTTATTCTTGTTGTTATTTTCATATTTTGTGAAATATAGGCACTATTCGAAAATCATATTGCCCCGAGTATATTGAAGGTAAAGACCAGTATTGGAAACGCCCCAATTTCAAAAAATGAAATGGAAGCTCTCATTACCAATCATGTGAAAGAATATGTTTTGACTAATACATGATGATAACAATTTTGCCGGGAAACCGCCTACTAATGATATATTTTGTAAATTAGTTTATCTATTGGTGTGTGAGAGATAAACGCACGTGTCGCGCACATGTGCGTAGTCCCATATACATCTTTCTGTGTACAGTGCTTGTAACTTTACGAAGACTGGTCCAAATTTCTTATCATTTTGATGATTCCAGAACCTTGCAGTACACACCAATACTTATATGCTAGATGATCAACCTTTTCTGATCGATTCCACAACGTTTCTTTCACAATGCAATCGCATGACCATAACTGGTCTTTATCTTTAAAAGATGAAATTTACTCACTTGGTCCCTCAAATTACTCAAGTGGTCTGAAAACTCTAAATGCCCATTAGATAGATTTGAAATGGAGGAAACATAAGATATTATAATTTATCTTGAGTTACTTATACTGTATTACTTTAATTACTCTCATCTTCAGGTAGGTTATCATATTTTTGCTTTGCCCATGTCTTCAAATCGTAAATTATTTTCAGACAGCTCTAAAGTGAACAAAGAATTGAGCTTTGTTCATCTGGAATCATAATGTGTCTTTACAACAATACATATTTATTGTTATACTTTTTCTTGCTTCTTTCATTTACTTCGTTCAGGTAAAGCCATATAACATCTATGTGACCCTCAACTTTCCTCCTGATACCGACACCCCTATGCTTCAAGCTGAGATAGAGACACAGGTAAGAGCGTGATAACAATCATTTTAGTGAAACTTGAATATTTGTAACGGTTAATCAATTTTTGGCTAGTTCAGAAACCAGGGACCCGTTTCACAGAGCTATTTTTCAATGACAAATGACAAACACGAGTGACAAATCTGCTAATAACCAATCAGAAGCAAGGATTTCAGTAGCTTATAACAAAAACTGTCATTTGTCACTGATGACAAGTTTTGTGAAACGCCCCCCAGGATTACTGATCATACTATAGTGTTTTGGCCCTTGTTACACACTTTAGTTAGAATTTCAGAGATTTGCTTGGCACATCCGATCATATCGTAAATTCTTTTCTAAGAAAAATAAAATAGATTTCATTGTGAACTTTTACATTTAGTGAAACTGAAACTTATAGAATATTACCCCATTTAAACTAGCACGCATTTCAGACCACACTGTCCTGCAGTATTGCGTACCAATGCGCGCCATTCAGCGGTCATCTCCAACTTTTGAGTCAAGTCTGATTTACGAATAGTTCACGCAGTGCATCGTGCCATGTTTATGCCTAAAGTAATCATTGTTGTCGATGTCATTTATTGTCACGACACACTTATATGAATTTTTCCTCCCTTTTTGTGACAAGACCACATGTTTTGATCACCTGTCCACGTACTTAGACTATGCGCAAGTTATGCGCAGATTTGAGCAACTTATTTGTGAACTATAGTCCGGAATAAACATGCCACTTTGCCGATAATAATAATAATAATAATATTTAATTTTTATATAGCGCTTAATACAAATGTCTCTAAGCGATGGACATGCATTGGCATGCACTAACACGCACTGGCACAGGGAGGTTATGACTAGGTTGCGTACAAGTTCACGGGGTGTTCACAAAGGTTGCCCCAAAAATTTGTTGTGCCAAAAGGGTAATCATGTTTAAAATTCTGTTATGTATTTCATGCTTTGGCCTTGAATTCTTCCCACATTAACTTGCAAACCATGTTCGAACCAACATGTGTGGAAGAGTAAATGGGGCATATGATGCATGGTAGATAATTATGATGAGTCATTTTTATAAATGAAGAACATTGTTGACATTGACAATTTATTTTTAAACCATCATGTGAGACAGTGTGATGTGATTTTTGTTGAATCATGAAACCAAGAGTTGAAAAGAGGAGATCAACCCCTTTTTTCCAAAGAGCAAATTAAACGAAGTAAAAGACAAAGGATTTATTACAAAAATAACCTTGATTATGTTTAATGGTCACAGATTGAAACTAAAATCTTGAACTTACAGGCAGCGCACAATGAGAAATCTAGTTTCTAGTTTCTCACGCCACTTAAGATGCTCTTGTATAAAAACCATTAATGTGACTTTTTATTGAAGTGAGAGTTGCAAAGTAGCAATAAGAACAATGTTTTTAGAAATGAGGTGATTTTTTTTTTTTTTTTAAATATTGTCACGAGATACAATTGATCTGTATTTTATTTTAACCTTTCAAATGTTGCAGTACTTGTCAGTTCCAAAAATATATATTTTTTCAAGTGTGCAATATAGGGGCATACATGTTGTAGCCATCTTTCTTCTTGAACAATATGAGAGTCAGTGACCCCTCATTATATTGCTTGCCTGGCAAAAGGGCATTAGCATAGAAATTACACAACAGACAGTGAAACCAACGTTTATCATCATCACCTTGAAGAAGCAGCACTTACACTGAAAGAAGAAGAAACCAGAAAAATTTGTTTGCATGGCACTGTGTGAATTTTATAAGCGTGCTTCAAAATGATCAAATCAAAATATGGAGATTCTGACATTCATGCGGTTGTTCCCATGAAAAGTGATGTCAATAACAATTTTGTCTTACTTTACAAAAGCTCTGATTTTGCCATAAAATCTCTGCTAAAGCAAAGCAGAAGGCATCAATAATTTATTTAAATGCCATCCAAAATACCACCGATTAATGATATTCTTTTTAATTTTGCTTTTATGTTATTTCTGCTACCCCTAACAATTTTTTTGGTTGATTTTATTTGAATTTTCCTTCCATTGTTTCTGAGTGTGTTACACAACACTCAGGGCCTCTGACTGACTCCCATCTATTCTTCTGTTTGTCTTTCATACAACAGCCAGAAGAAACAAGATTGATATCTGAAACATCAGGACTGTATGCTGCTCAGGATGTAGCAAGAATTATTGTGCAAGATTCTCTTGTAAGTTTCAGTATCTTCCTTTCTTATTCATTCAGTACTTAATCATGTACAATATCATTCTTTCCCATACTTTTCTTGCTTAAATATGTTAATAACATTGCAATAGTTTACTTTATTCATACAATTATAATTATATTACTTCTTATTCTTCTACTTGTGATGAAAAGTTTGAATACCAAGTATATGTTGAAATTACTACCTGAAATGATGTTCCAGAATGTTATCCTTTCTCTCACCTCAGAATGCAGTATTTCTTAGCTATGTGGGCATGGATGGTTACATGTTATCTATCTTGACATGTGGTATGTCACCAGTCACATCTATGATGGTTGGAGTACAACAGGTCAGTTTGACAATCTTTTCGTCATTCCTCTCTGTCAACTTTCCTCTACCATTTTGTGTATTGCCCTAAATGTTATCTTTAGTTCTGGTCTTCTGGTACTAAATAAAAAAAATTGAATATGATCTTGAGATCCAATCCTTAATGTGATAGATATTGTAAGCAAGGTTCCCAGTAAGTTTTGTTGGTGTTTGATTATTCAATGAATGTACCTGATCCTGGACTTACTTTGAAATTTGTTTTATCTTTTTAGGTTGCATTTATGGGTTTGTTCAGGTTCATTTCTCATCTCTATCTTGGAAGCTTTGATAGAATCATAAGGAGGTGCAAAGAAGAACGCGACACAATGGAAGATGAGCAATCCAAAGACAAATGAAATCTCGCTCCTCCTCGCCTGCATACAAATTTCAAAATGTATCCGGCATGAAACCATTAACCTTGCTGTTGGATGAGGATGAAAGAATTTTATTACGAGTCATTTTTCAGATTTCTGAAATCAGAAACTTGAAGGGTGGCAGGAAAGAGTAATTTTCTGGAATTTTTTTTTTGTGTGGAAAAGGATGGATTGATATATTATATAGTGTGTAAAATATGACTGTTTTTGGAGAGGGAAATGGCTGTCAGCATATGTCTATAATGGTTTTAGCCTTCTAGTCACTATGTGAGGCATTTCTTACTATTCTTCACAATGACCATAACATTTCAGAACAATGTGATTTAAGAAATTTTCTGTGTGTAGGAAATCAATCATGGTGCCCTAGGGCAAGGACGATGATTAATTTCATTAGATATTTGATGAAAGTCTTCCGATGATGTTAGGATCAACGTCATGCCCTAGCTGCCACACCACAAATGATTTCTGACTATGATTAGATTATCCTGCCATTCCTAACCCCTCAGTTTATTTTGGATTCGTCCAACATGAAATGAAACTGTGATTGAAGGTCATGAAAGACATGAATTGATAGATAGTAGACTTTCAATTGCTTGTATCCTAGAACATCTGGCATCCATGATACTGCCTTTTCGTGATGAACCAATTCAATAAGACCTGTCCACTAATATTTTTGTTAATATTGCATGTCTCTCTCCCAAAACCTTGGTTACTATTTATTTGATTCAAAATATGCAAAATAAAATCTGTATGGATTGAATTCACGTTGCATGCATTATTTGTTGATATGTCGGTGAACCTTCTAGCAAGCATTTCAAGAGAAAGTTTGTGCAAAAGGTTGTATAAAATGAGTATACAGGTCCATTGAATAATTAGCAATTTTTCACGATGGCCAAATGGAATACCGATAAGTCTTTTGTTATTGCTATTGCACAAAGGTAGGACAAAAGTTATGGCTTGCCCTACCTAACAACACGTAATGTATGTAATTTGACCCTTGAAATACATCTGTAGTATCAGAATGAAGCTTTATGACATGTGTCCTTGTGTCAACCTTACTCCAAGTCTAAGAGCTCTCGACCTCAACAAAGCCATGTCATGGATTGTAATGATAGTAAAGGGTCAAGGAAAAGCAGAGTTGAAAAGAATGACATATTTCTCACAAAGGCAAATACATGTGTATTATATGTTTTGTATCATCATACTGGCTTTCTTTCTAACTTAATCAGAAAATGTAAATATCATTGCCTGGTCTTGGCGATCTAATAGGTGGCAGTTGGCTATTCTTTTCTTCATAAATTGCTTCAAAAGCAATTTACTACAGTGGAAAGATTTGATGCTAAAATCTTATAGAGGAAAGAATGAATGGTCAAGCATATGGAAAATGGTTTATACTTTAAGATTTGTCAGCGAAAAGATATGATATGTTTGAACTTGATGGGAATGTTGTGTATAGTGCACTATTATCTAAAAGAAGATTACAGCAGTCTCATATGAATAGTGATATGTTGTTATTTTGTAAAGTTTGTGCTTAGCACTACATCTTGATTAAAATGACAAAGTCAGAAAGCCAAGGTCATACCTCCCACATACTCAATCATTACACAATGGGTTTGACAATCTGTCAAAACTGGCTGGGATTTTTTCATTACATTTATTTATTGGTTTCTATTCCAAGTTTCTGTAAAGAACTGGAAATACCCATTGTATGATGCTAGTTTTAAAATAAATTTCCTTGTTTGTTTGATCAATGAAAGGAGATATATTCCTCTTCAGTTCTGTTTGGCCTGTCACTTATTGCAGGCCTCTGTCCATAAGGTTTAGCTTTGATTTTGATTCAGAGTGATTTGAAAATATATATTTGAACATATTTGATAAATGACTATCTAAGACAAAAATCATGTGAATCAATTACATATTATTATATATATGTGCATGTTTCTTGTGTATATAGATTCTTTATCGGACATAAGACATTTAATGGCAAGGTCCGTACTATCGTGTACCAAACTTGGATCTCAAAGATCATAAAAGAACAAAACAGTTTTGAAAGGGTTGTGTGGTAAAATGTACATGTGTAGAGAGAATGATATGAATCGTATCAGGGGTTATAAATTGTTTTGTGTTTTCAAGAATTAGGAATGAATGATGCATGATGGTAAATGTTAATTGGATGTTTGGTGGAAGAAAGAGGGTTGAGTCTTGTTTTCTTTTCTTTTTTCTTTGTACTAAAAGATGATCTTCATAATTGAATTCTTTACCTAGCAATAAATATGTTTTTTATACAATATACATGCTGCTTATGGATTTTATTTGTATCATTGTATAATTTTGTTTATTAGTTGGATTTGGGTATGGTCAGTTACATTGTTTAAAACATTTGTGGTAGAAATAATTCAATTGCATGTTAATATTTAAAAAAATATGGAACAGATGCGAAGTGGACTATAAATATATGTAGTCTGAATGTGCAATAGATTATATAAATTTGGCATAGTATTATGTGGGCTAATGGATGTGTCTAGATCAGATGAAGATTGCCTGGAAAGGTTTCATTCACCACTTCAATCTGTGTCATACATCATTCTATTTCTCCCCTTTCTAGACTTCATTCATCCATAAATTTGAATCCCCATATGCTTCTTGTAGTTTGCTTGCATGGTGAAATGTCCCCCACCCCCCTTTCATGATATACCCTTCTCCCTATATACTGAGCTGAAGCTGTGCCCTGTTTCATAAAGCTTACAATAACTGTTTGTAAGCTTCTAAAATAATGGCTGAAATATTGGATGAGAGGAGATTTGTTATAACATTTTAGAATTTGTTATTTATTGATAACAAGTTTTATGAAACGGGCTCTGGTCTACTCCTATTATTCCATCAACCTAATTTTTCATGAAAAAGGGAATGCCAGCAGATTTAGTGAGAAACGAGCTGTTCTGAGTATCATTCTCATGACAGCAGTTGGGAGAAACGTTAATGCATGTATTCTCAAGACCGTTCCAAATCCCCACTGAAACAGTCCATGACGTCACAGCAGAGTGGGTAGTGATATTGGCAGAGAACCAAGAACATGTCGTTATCGATAGGTTAAGGAAGAGGGTGTGGGGTGCTGAAGTCACTACGATTAAGTCCCGTTTCATTCACAGTTGCCATAGTTATTAGATTAGAGTGAATACATGAAGTTTTGATTTTTGTTTCCTTCTTTTTCAAAATCTGATATTACAACTAGTAAAGAGTGGAAGTAGATATGGTGTGTGATGATGGTGGTGGTGGAATGTGGTGTTGGTGGTGATGATGTTAGTGATGATGGTGGTCGTGGAGGTGCAGATGACGGTGGTCGACTGTGGGGGTGGTGGTGGTGGGGGTTGTAGATGAAAATCTCCTAGTATCTTACTTCTTTATTCTAATCAAAATCCTGAAGATTTGAAAAAAATTGTATAAACTATAATTATACTGTACAGTTGACGACTGAATTACTATTTTTGTTTAGTTATGTGAAAAATTGATTTGTCTCGATTTGTTTCTTGGGAATTCTTAAAGCTTACATCTAAAAGTATTCAAAATCGAATTTACAAGGAGTATCAATAATGTAATTAATTTGTTAACATTATATTATAGCCCTACATTTATTCTTGTTCAACTAAAAGAAAAGACAAACTCATGTCCGTTTCTATAATTACACATTAGCCACAATGTTTCATGTTGCGTTCTCCCAAAAAAATCCCTATTTATCAAGACATGGTTTCATTTAATTTTCCGTTCAATGTTCAATTCAATCCAATTTATGTGGCATCATAAAAAATTACAAATCGTAAATAAAAAGCAACTTTTGCTTGCAAATGAGGCCCCTATCAAGGTAAACACAATATTGAATTAAGTTTAAAAAATAAAAATAAACTTACAAGGAATATACACGTATATGTATATTTCAAAAAGAACTTATACCACGATAATAGTGTTAAGCTTATGATCTCTCTTACAATTGTGTTTCAATCATTTAATTGTCACGCTTTTCCAACTTTTTTTTTGTTATAATAGTTATTATTGTTCTTCTTTATTTGGTTGTATTTGGAAAGTAGTCAATATCATTCCTTCCACTTCTTTGTTAATGCCTCTGCACACTGTTCACAAAGATACATACATATATAGATGCATCCTTTAAACCATGTCAATAGGCCTGATAATTTACCTTTTCTGGACGGATAAGATCAGTATACGCAGTTGCAATTCACTTAGGTATTAATCCATCATTGTCAGTGGCTTTTCCCCGGAGGTAAACATTCTTAAAATTCATCGAATGTATGATGACGGTGGTCATCAAGTGTAATATACATAATACATAAGCATAGATGGATTGTTTTCTTTTGCAATTATGTCGTCATCCGCTTTATACTTTTTCTTTTTCTTCTTTTTTCTGTTCTTTCTTCGTCATGTAGTTTGTTACGTCTTCTTGTCTACAGTCATTACGTGTTTTAATAAATGTTCTCTGTTGGCCACTATTCTTCTATCATTGATTATGTATTCATTATTTTTTTCACACTCATTATCATCTGAGGGGTCCACAATTTACAAGCTCTGCTTTTCAGTGGACCTCTCCATTTCCTCAAAATACAAATGCAGTTAAATTCATTAAATTCATTTTTTTGTCTTCCTAAAATGTATAAATTATTATTAAGATTTGTTTATTATAAATGTAACTATGTTTTTATACAATTTGCATTGTATTCGTTATTATGTATTGTATTTTGTTGGAAATGAAAAAATTAAAATTAAATTAAATGAAATACACTATGAACGTTATTTGCAGTGTGTATATTGATCAGTGTGTATGGATGTGTTTATCATTCTTTACACTCGTGTCGAATTCGATTCTTTTATATTGAACATATCAATGTCTGTATTAAATGATATTGGTACAAATATGTAACTTTGTGAATTATTCATGGGACAGTAGACATCTAGTGTAAAGTTTCCTACGTTTGTGTACCAAAATTGATCTCAAACATCACATAAGAAGAAGAAGAAAAAAAACATGTGTAAAAGGGTTGTTTGGTTGTTAATTTCAGACGTGTATATACTAAGACAGAATGAGAATACATATTAATGATGATTACTGTTGTGATCTTTAAATTGTTTGAATATTGTTCGTTATCAATAATGAATAATGCATATCTAACGTTCCTCCATTAAAAAAACATAATACCTTAATATTTACCTTTCATTTCACAATTTCACATCATAGCCTTATACCAAAAGTATACAAAATCAAAAGAGTAAATTATGCACTATTAGGGACAGAATTTAACATTTTCAATGTGAATTGAAGTAGTTATATCGTGCAAACATATACATAAAAATATCTATACCCGGAAATAATTATCGTTTAGTAAGTCAAAGGAAAGGTGTTTTGGGGGTTGGGGGGGGGGGGGGGGTCATGCTTATCATCCCATGATCTACCCCATCCCTACCCCACCCCCGCCCTTTGTAACTTAAGAGGGCCGTCGGGATTCCCCAAATGATAACAAATCAATTTTGGGAAAATCCCCACCCTTTCTGCCATTTCACTCCTGATGGCATATACAATATTTAGTTTATTCAGTGGTTTCCTTGATAACCATATTAACCACAGCACTTTGTCTTACTTTAGCGCCGAAATCCAATATACGCGAAATAACACTTTAGATAGTAATAGTAATACTAATAATAATAACAACAGAAAAATGTAGGTGGGAGCGGTCGTAACGCTTTGAAAAAGAAATTGCGTTATAGAATATAGCCCAAAGTGAGCTGGATAGTAACTTTAATAACAGAACTAGGGCAGAAGGATTATTAAACAAAGCGCAATTGGCAACATGGGAACGATTGAAATCAGTTTCATCTTAATAAATATTAATCCATAAAACTATATACGCTGAGAAATGTCATATCGTGAATTTTCTCTTTACTATATAGAGTTCCATTTGGATGGGGCGCTTGTGGGGGTTTTACATAGTATATTTCTTTGAATTACTCAAGATTATACACAGATCTCGAGGAGTATATGAATGTCTTTTTGCAACCTTTGATCGCTCAGCTTGAAGGGTAGGCCTACAGTTTGAAATTATGTTGGTCATGAAATAGTCAGCCCAGGTCTTGACAGCTAATCCAAGAAAAAAAAACTTAAAGAGACGCACTCCTCTCTAAAAGTGCATATTAAGTTTCAGTTTCTTTTTCTTTTGTCGAGTAGTTTAGTATTCATTTTAGTGTTTAATACTATTTGTTTAAGAAGATGAAGAAATTACTTTAGACACATTAATTGTCTCAGAATACTAGACAATATCTTTTGTTTCAACAAACTATTGTAAAGTCATGCACACATTGAGAAAGGTTCTTAAAACCATTAATAACTGTGGTTAATATCGCCATGGGCATAACGAAACGCTGACGTCCGATGTCGAGTTCAGCTTTGTGCACTTCTTTAGAAGAGAGATGATTATTTATTTGGGCTAATTGGCCCCTGATGAATTATGATACCAATGGAAACCTCGAGGATTGGCAATTGATGAAAGACTGCAGATTGTCCAGGGGGAATGGAGGCGACGAGGAGAGTCAACAAGGCTAACATTTAGGGGCTTCGACAGACTTTTCGGAAGTAGGGGTATATGGCCCACTTTGCTTACAGATTAGTAAAATGGCATCCAATTTTGTAACATTTTTTTAGGGGGAGGCGGCAATTTTCCAACAATCCTCTTTCTAAATTTAAAGAGAGAAATGTATAGTGAAGTGTCACATCCTTTCTAGATATTCCCCTGCAAGCAATGTAGGCCAACATGTTATTTTGTTATAATTATTATTGTTTATTAATTTGAATTAACATTTTATGACGTACAAAGCATGCATATTAAACGATCGCGGCTGGATAAATCAATGTTTTTTTTTAATAACGGGTTTGTGAGGAATTTCGTGGTATCACACTATTTATAATTTTGCTTTCAAGGTGTACAAGACCCCCAAACATTTAATATAGGTGTTTCATAACATTGCCGACATATTGAAAACGGGCTGAAATATGGTCAAAGAGATATACAGTCAAACGAATTTTTAAAAAAATGAAAGATTGTTACGAAACAAATTTTGGGATGATAATAAGTTTTGGGAGAATAGTAATTGAAAAACTCCCACATCATCAGTAATTCAGGGCCGATGGAACTGTCGAACGTATTCTTGGTTTAAAAAAGAAATTTATTAATATTAATCTATTTGAGAAAGATAAGCGGGTTTGGAAATGCAATGTTGATTATAAAAACATGAAATCCTTTAATAAGTAATGAAAATGAGTTACTTAGAAAGGACACAAATAGATTATTAGATCGTTTCCAATTCTTTGAACTCCAGTACTAGTTTTTTTGGTATTTCGTGAAGTTTAGATTAAATTTTATAAACTGTCAATATTAATCTTATTTGGTCCTTTAGATGAACTCTTAGAACAAAGTGAAGAGAGCGAGAGAGAGAGATTACATGTTAATTTAACTGCAGCTGTTTGCTGTGTTTGTTTGTATGTGTGTGTGATATTAGTCTCTGCCACACCCATTCATGGCCACCAGTTGGTGACATGTATACAGAAAAATCCCCATTAATCCGTAAACTTAACTGCATTGTGCATTTATAGGTAAAACCATTTGTTTCTTTGTTTATTCATGTATTTTTTTGTTTATTATTTGAGTATTCGTCCATTCATTTATTCATTCATTCATTCATTCATTCATTTATTTATTCATTAATTTAGTCAGTCATTCATCCATTAATTAATTAATTTATTCATTAATTTAGCCAGTCATTCATTCATTCATTCATTTATTTATTCATTAACATAGTCAGTAAGTCGTTCGTTCAATTTTGTTTTCATTCATTCATTTACCTTTCAATTCTTTTACTTTATTCCAACCGAAAGGTTGGATTTCAAATTCACATGAAACTAAAAGTCGATACATAACGATGGTAAAAGTGATTTTCTCAACGAATCTATACAGAGTATACATAAATAAATGGATAACTATTTTGTTGCTATTCGTACTAATTTACATTATGACATGCTTTTATCATTTAGGGGGGTTTGTTCATTTGTCTGCTTGTTTTTGCTATTGCTTTATTGTTTACAAATTAAGAATAGGTTATGTTTTAATGATGAAAAACAGAACCTGAGGACTGGCTAAGAAGTTGTTTAAGACATTTTGTATCTTACTTGTTTTAATGTAAATTCATCATAAAGGAATAGAATGAACGCTGAACATAAAACAAAGTGAATCAACAAAGTCCTGATTGATAAATATTCAAAGTATTTAATTCATTCAAATTTTAATTGACAAAATATGTATACAATAATTATATAGCAAAGATTTCGGCATCTTCCATCAAATTAATCGTTCACATCCAAATAGTGTACGAAAGATACACAGACAATTCACATTATGTAAACACAATTAAATCGTAAATTTGACATCTCTTGATAAATGTCCATGAATAATTGTTTTCATTTCAAAAGACGTAAACGTAATTAGTATATGCTTAAAAGTTTAAAAGGATCTTCACTGTGCGTCAGAGATGAGGAGGATGCTTGAAATAAATTCGATGCAACGTATTTTCATTAAAAAGAATGAATTCCTAATTCTCTTTGGTTATCTTCAAAGAGCTGGGCGATGAATCTAATTATATAACCCTTGATATATAGGACTTTTAAAATGTGCGTGGAATTTTATTTTCCCGAATAGGATTGGAGAAAGAGAGAGAGAGAGAGAGAGAGAGGGGGGGGGGGTAATGATCATTGTCTTTTAAATTAAGGATAACTTTCTTCTTTTCTTTTCTTAATTATGTAAATTTATGTCACATAACTGTTTTAACATCTCGTGATTTTGAACGAGACTTCTATTCAACAATGGAAACATACATAATTTTGTATACATAAGAAACATATCATAAGGCAAAACATGAATATTATGTTGACGACAATAAGCCAATATTACACCACATTACAGTATCACAAATATATATATAATTCATCCTTAGAAAAGTAATGCCTCAAAAGTGATACGAGAGCTCTTTTTAGAAAGCCCATGGATAGCCCATAAAACTAGGGTACTCTTTGGTAATCAAAAGAACCTAGATAACTTGTTCCACTTCCCACGGTATTATGGAGCGACAGGGATTCGATATTTTTCATATTTCATAATATCATTTGTTTTAAAGAATGTGTTTGTTACCTCAGATTAAAAGCTCACCGACTCCTGAAGGAAAGTCATTAATGTGCATTTATTGAGTGAATTCTATTAAATAATCCGATTTTGTATAGCGCATAATTATCTTAGTTTGAAACAACGTCTCTATGCGCTTCAAAAGGACTTGGATACAATTGCCCCAGATTAAGTTTGGGTAACCGTAAGGCTCAGTGCATTTGGTAGTGTGGCAAATGTAGATTTATGTCTTGTCAATGGACGTTAGTGCTACGACAAGGATTCGAACCCCGTACTTTGTGATTCCCCGTGTGATTCACAGTCTCTAGATACCACTTCTCCTCTAATTCGGCTCTTTATTATCAACAGCGAATGAGAGTTGTGATCAAACCGACGTAACATTTATGTATCATCTTCTTCACCATCCTCATAATCATCCTCATCATCATCATCATCATCATTTTAACAATCATCATTATCATTATCATCATTATTATCATCATCACCACCATTGTCATCATAATCATCATTACCATCATTACCATCATCATCTTCATCAGCATAACATTATCATCATCATCACAATCATCGTCATTATCATCATTATCATCATTATCATAATCATCACCATCATCATCATCATTATTACCAACATCACCATCACCACCATTGCCCTCATCATCACATTACCATCATTACCATCATCATCATCTTCATCATTATTATTAACATCATTACCGTCCTCATCCTCTTTATCAAAATTAACTTCGTCATCATCATGATTACAACCACCACCATCATTATCATCAACACCACCACCCTCATTGTATTGTATTGTATTGTATTGTATTGTTTTGTATTTATTCAGACATTCAGTAAAACCAAACATGTCCGGAGATTTTGCAAACAGGTTTGAAAGACCCGTACGTGGCTTCATCCCCGATAAACATGATATCAGTAATTTATCAAATGTAACAATATATATCATCATCATCATCATAAGGAGGCAAATATCATCATCATCGTCATACGAAGGTAAATGTCATCATCATCATCATGACCATCATCAATATCACCAACATAACTATTATCATCATCATCATCATGATCATCTTCATCATCATCATCTTCATCATCATCATCACTATCACCATCACCATCATCATCATCACCATCATTATCACCATCCAACTGTATCATACTCATAACCATCATCACTTTCAACACCATCTTCATCATCATCATCACTATCACCATCACCATCATCATCATCACATCATTATCATTATCACCATCATCATCATCATCATCATCAACATCATTATCACCATCCAACTGTATCATCATCATCATAACCATCATCACTGTCAACATCATCGTCATAATCAACTTCCTCATCTTCATCACTATCACCATCATCATTATCTTCATCGTCATCATCGACTTCATCATCATCATGGCCATCATCACTATCACCTTTATCATTATCATCTTCATCATCAACATCATCACTATCACCATCACCATCATCATCATCACATCATTATCATTATCACCATCATCGTCATCATCATCATCACCATCATTATCACCATCCAACTGTATCATACTCATAACCATCATCACTTTCAACATCATCTTCATCATCATCATCACTATCACCATCATCACATCATTATCATTATCACCATCATCATCATCATCATCATCATCACCATCATTATCACCATCCAACTGTATCATCATTATAACCATCATCACTGTCAACATCATCGTCATAATCAACTTCCTCATGTTCATCACTATCACCATCATCATTATCTTCCTCGTCACCATCGACTTCATCATCATCATGGCCATCATCACTATCACCTTCATCATTATCATCTTCATCATCATCATCATCACTATCACCATCACCATTATCATCATCACATCATTATCATTATCACCATCATCGCCATCATCATCATCACCATCATTATCACCATCCAACTGTATCATACTCATAACCATCATCACTGTCAACATCATCGTCATAATCAACTTCCTCATGTTCATCACTATCACCATCATCATTATCTTCCTCGTCACCATCGACTTCATCATCATCATGGCCATCATCACTATCACCTTCATCATTATCATCTTCATCATCATCATCATCACTATCACCATCACCATCATCATCATCACATCATTATCATTATCACCATCATCGCCATCATCATCATCACCATCATTATCACCATCCAACTGTATCATACTCATAACCATCATCACTTTCAACATCATCTTCATCATCATCATCACTATCACCATCACCATCATCATCATCACATCATTATCACCATCATCATCACCAATATCATCACCATCATCATCACCATCATTATCACCATCCAACTGTATCATCATCATAACCATCATCACTGTCAACATCGTCGTCATAATCAACTTCCTCATCTTCATCACTATCACCATCATCATTATCTTCGTCGTCATCATCGACTTCATCATCATCATGGCCATCATCACTATCACCTTCATCATTATCATCTTCATCATCATCATCAGCTTCATCATTATCAGTATCATCACTATCACCTTCATCATTATCATTATCATTATCACCACCATCATCATCATCCTCCTCATCATCAGCATCATCATTATCATCAGCACTATATTGAAGCCTCATTTATCTAGCTTCCTAACTTCGAATGGATATTTCACAATCTTATTCTCTAATTCGTCTGCTTCCAGTTACCTTCTCTGTTCTTGTTTTTCGCATTGCTCACAGTTATTTCTTTATCTTATTTTTTCATTCCTTCCTCTTTAGATGATATCTGTCATCTATCGTTTTGCTGCAGTTTCCTTCAGGCACACTTTTAAGCTAAGGCTAATACGTTTCATCCGAATATATCTCTTGTAATTGCTCGAGTGAAATCCCTGAACATCCTTTTACCTACTTTTTCTTTAATTCTTCCCTTTATCTCTTTCAAGTTTCTTCTTCTTAGCTCAATGCATTTTAGTTTTTAGACTAAATTTGATGTCATTTTTGCACCTTTCTTACATGCTTGGCCTTATGATTTTGTTATTGTAAAATTTGGCTCTGTAACGAAAAGGAGCGAATATAGAGTTTAAATGAAATGCTAACATTATTAGGTGGTTGTCATGTTTCTCACAATACAGGAAACGAAGTTCATATTTTTAAACCTAAATCACCCTAATCATTGCGTTTTTGCATTCTGGGATACATAAGTTTTCATTGTGAAATTGTGTAGACTAAATAATATACAATTGCTATCACTGCCACTTTGCGAATTAAGGCTAAGTCATTTCAAACGTATTCATTAGTGTGCATATATCGATGTCTCAAAGTTAGTATGGTCGAATAATCCCAAAAATATAGTTCTCCAAAAAATCTAAATGTCAAACAACTACCTGTGGTTCAAAATATCACTTGCTTCTAACGAAGGTTTAATAATGGTGATATTTTCGAACTAGAAAACATAAACTCTTCCAGTAGAAAGTTCAAATAATTGCTTAATCGTAGCGGTATCCAAACACGATGGATGAGGTATCTACTCTATCTTTCTCTTCGAAGTGTTGATTCCTGCAATGTTCCTTTTACATCAGGTGTGCGTTCCTGATCAAGAACGACCGATGATGTTACTGCACGTCCTGCAAACGTCCTGAAGTGCTTCTTAAACCCTTCTCCAGCAAATGCGTAAAGGAAGGGATTCATCATCATGCTCACATATAGCACAAAGTTCGTCAGACGATGCACATACCCGTAGTGTGGCGTATCCTCGGTGATATTTGAATCGTAATGGGGCCATATGTGAACGGCGAAGATGGGCACCCACGTGACTGCGAAGAAAATGATGATGACAAGAATACGACGAGCGCTTCGCTTCCGAAAGGTGCGCATCTTAATACTACCCCTGGAATGCGGCGCCCCGGGCGCGTTTAAACGACGCCATATCTTGAAATAAGAGACGATAATGACAGCTAATGGGATAATGTAGATCGTAAGAACTTTGGCCCAGTAATACCATCCTCCTCCTCGACTTGGACGGTATTCACGACATCTCCCGTCTCCATCAAGACCAGTCAAGATGGCGGTAGGAAGCTGGACGATGCTGGAAACTGGAAAGAAAGCGGGGTGAGAAGGAGGTAAAGGTTGAATAAGGTATCAAAGGTTGTGCCTAGATTGCTTCTCAAAATTCCGTTACAGTTTCCCAATAAATTTGTCTAAATCCTACATACCCTATACCCTGGACAGAATCATACATGGTACAAACTATGTTATAACGAAGGTTTAATGTAATTATCCCATTCTATATGATATACAATTACAATGAACAAATCCAGTCCCCTTGTTTGCTGCATTTATAATACAATCTCATACTTGAAATTAAGGCATTGATATAAGCCTTCAATTTCGATCAAGATTTAGCAGTCCTTGATCATAAATCTCTTTAATTTAAGAGAATTACGACTCCTCTCTTATGACATCTGAGGCTAAATATAGAAATAGCAATTCGTTTTCCCCGCATATATTGCATGGGCATATCAGAACATTATGATCAGGTTCATTCGATTCTCGACGGAATCATCTCTTAAATAACAACAGTAAGAAAATGATTATGTAGTGATTTGGACTATAGATTTCAACAAATACATGTCATGATCATACAGTTCCGTACAAAACAAACACTAGGGCATTATGAATTATATTACAGATTCAAGTTATTTGAACAAACACTCTAGTGTATTAGATAATAGTTGAGAAAAGTGGCCTACCTATAAGGAAAACAGGGGTGCGTGCCCCCCCCCCAGCAAATAGCAAAGAGAGAGAGAGAGAGAGAGGGGGGAGGGGGGAGAGGGAGAGAGAGAGAGAGAGAGGGAGATAGATGAGGGAAGGGGTAGATAGAGGGAGAAAGGATGTAAGATAAAACGACCCCTCCTATACGGTCTACGATATCCCTCCCCTCTCCTAACTAGCCCCTCGCTTCGCCATTGATTATGGATCGCTTTAATTTAAACTGTGTCGATAGAACTTTGTCAGCAAAAACTACATAAAAGTGAGTAAAACTATGCAATGACGTTTTCAAATGTCACCTTCAGAACACAAATTAAACGAAGCAAAAGATAGCATCCTACAAAATATGTGTTACTCCTATAGGATACCAAGGACGTCCCTAAAATATTTTTAAAGAGAGTGGACTTTCCGGATTAAACCTGCGAACAAACAAAATACGCCAATAATGTAGCACCCTTTTAAGAAGTTGACACTGCTATAATAGGTAACCAAGAATTAAATGATGCATACACCCTTAAAAACAAATTCGACCTTCCTACTTGCTCATTATCACTTCATCAATGCCAAAGCGATGCACCATCTCATACCGATGAATTCTTACCTAACCATATAACAGCCAAGACAGATAGCACATAAGGAGGTGATCGCGATCGCACTGACGATGTTGGATGAATGATGAGTCGATATCGATCAAAAGCTAAGTAGGCGAGTGTCAGACACGCGGCTTGTCGTATCGTCTGCAAAAACAATTGAAAACATAAGGAAAGTTGATCATCAGGAGTTGGTTAATGTTCCGGTATCAATTACTTGGTTGCTAGGAACGTCACCTGGATCAGCCAAGAAAGTAAACTGTTTCTGAGCGTCACTTTGTCAGTTCAGTAAATCGGGTTAACAGGAAGAAATAAAAGATGACTGATGATTGTTTCAACAGAATATATCATATCAATCAAAATACTTTCACCAAACTTTCTCAAATGCAAGGAAACCAGGCCGGATGCAATACGATGACAATAACATATTATGCATGATCATGTTTCCGCAAGAACTGACGAGCTGAGATTTAAAGTTAAGCAAAATGAAATTAAAGATCTTCAATAACAACACATAACAGTCTCATAAGATGAAAACTATGTGGGCGGGGCACAAACAACCTAAACATGTTACTGACTACCATAACATTTCAATGTGATAAGATTAAATCATGTTCATGAGAAATCCAAGCTATGTGCTGATAGTAACATTGCTTGAGATGATAAATCATGATTTTTAGGCACAACTTTTCAATTAATTCTGAAAGCACAAGTATTGCTTGCTGCTTGCTACAGAGAATAAGCATAAGTCTCTCTTTCTCTCTGATAACTACCGAGAAGAAAAGATTATATAGAATCAGTGAGCAGACGGAGATGGGTACCATCACTTGTCCCCAAGTCATATTTTTAATGGGTTTTTACGAAGGGAGCCTGCACAAAAGTCAGAAATTAATTCTCTGTATGGATATAATTTATAAACATTAAATAATAATTAGGCCAAAAACCAATCAACCTCTTCTGCATAAACCCGACATACAGATTTTGTTTTCCTCAATCTGAATTTCAGTTGCGCAGCACAGGTATCTCCTCGCTGTACGTGATGTTATTGCGTCAAACCCAATCTATCTATATTTCTATGTAATACAAAAACGTCATTTACAAAAATGGCGTCAGCTGTTTTCCTTGCTAAGTTCATCTATTCTCATAAACATGAGTCTAGTCTTGTTAGCAGTAAAGTAGAACTAATGAAAGAATGGGAATAAAATTCGTAAGGCGGTCACTGATAAGTGGCAGAACGTGCGGAAAAACACGTTTCATTCTAGTGAGAAATTAAGATTATCTAAGTCGCTGCAAATTTATCATCCAGGATGAGTAAACATTGTAACAGCTTTCTCAGACGAGG